>PVJS01009963.1:31376-49223 GCA_004027185.1 Glis glis
AGAACACCCCTGGGTTCAATCCCCGGTACCGCAAAAAAAAAAAAAAAGAATAATACTTACATTGGAAGAAGTACTTATATTAGAAATAATGATAATGTTTAAAAAAGGAATTTTACTGTTTCTAAAGGTGGTGTTCAAACAAAAATACCTCATGTTAGAAATGTTATATTTTTAAATGCTTATATTCTAAATGCTTTTCTTAGAAATAGAAATTACATTTAAAATATTTTTGTTACATTAAATGCTTACAGTAGAAAAGAAGGATAAAAATGACTGAGTTAAGTTATGCATCTAACTTAAGAAAATGAGTAAAGGACAGAAAAACTCATAGAAAATTAGAAAGGTGATAGTAAGTACAACAACCAAAATCAACAAAATAGAGAAGAAAAATTAACAAAAATAGATAAATCCCTTTTAAGATTCAGCAAGAAGCCAGGTGCAGTAGTATACACCTGCAATCCCAGTACCATGGAGACTGTAATCTCAGTACTTGGGAGGCTGAGACAGGAGGATTGCAGGTTCGAGGCCAGCCTCAGTAATTTCGTGAGACCCTCAGCAACTTAGTGAAATTCTGCTTCAAATTTAAAAAATTAAATTGGGCTGGGGATGTACCTCAAATGTCAGAACACGCCTGGGTTAAATCTCCAGTATCAAAAAAAGAAAAAAAAAGGTAAGGCAAAAATACTTTTAAATACAGATCAGCCTGTATATTTTAAATAAAATAATACTAACATTAATATTTATATAAATCTACTTAAAACATACAAACTGGACAAATTCCTAGAAAAAATATAATTTTATTAAGACTGACTCCAGAAGAAATAAAAAGTATAAGTAATCCTATAACCAATTGTATTAGAGAGTTTTTTGTTACCTCCAAGAAACACCCCCAGCCATTTTTATTTTATATTTTGAAACAGGGTCTTGCTAAATTGCGGAAGGTGGCCTCAAACCTGCAATTCTCCTGTCTCAGCCTCCCAAGTACTGGAACTACCACTCACACTAGCATGTATGATGAGGGGAAGAGGGAGGAAATGCACCAAGAGATGTTGTGTGCATGTATGAACGTATCACTTTGAATCTCACCACAATGTATAACTACAATGCACCAGTAAAAATAAAAATAGAAACATTTAGAAAATGATGTAAGCACATAGCCTTTTGATTTCAAAGTAGGGAAGGATTGCTTAAATACCAAATATAAAATAAATAGTTAACACATTAAACAAATTAAAATGAGTAACTTCTGTTTACCAAGAAATATCTTTTTATTATAATTATTAACACAGATGAATTATAGAAAATAATGGGTTTCATGTGACATTTTTATACATGCATGTAAGGTATTTTGATTGTATCCACCTTCTCTATTGCCTTCTTCCCCCCCATCTCTTTTACCTTTCCCAAATAGTCCCCCTACTACTTTCAAGTTGTCTTTTCCCCACCCCCGGATTTCATATGAGAGAAAATGTGTGATACTTGTCTTTCTGGGCCTGGCTTATTTTGCTCAGCATGATGATCTCCAGTTCCATCCATTTTCCTGCAAATGACATAGTGTCATTCTTTATGGCTGAATGATACTTCGTGGTGTATATACACCACATTCTCTTTAGCCATTCATTTACTAATGGGCATCTAGGTTGATTGTATAACTCAGCTACTGTGAATAGTGCTGTGATAAACACAGGTGCTCTGGCTTGGGTGTGAAGTGTACCCCAGAGACCCATGTGTTAAAGGCTTGGTCCCACATGTAGCAATGCTCAGAGGCAGGGCTTTGGGAAGTGACTGAATCACGGGAGTGCTGACCTCGCCGGTGGTTATTTATGTACATGTCATGGTAACTTCATGATCTGCTGCACTATTGAAAGGTGGTGGATACTGAGGAGGTAGAGCCTAGATGGAGGGGGTGGGTCAATGGGTGTGCCCTTGGGGACTATATCTTCTCCCCGGCCCTTTCCTCCCACTCTCTTCCCAGCTGCCATGATCTGACCACCCTCTTCCTCCATGATGTTTCTGACATGGAGCCTGCTGACCATGGACTAAAGCCTCTGAAACCATGAGCCAAAATAAATCTTTCCTCTCCTCAGTTGACTCTCTCAGGTGTTTGCTACAGTGTTGAAAAGCTGACTAACACAATGGGTATGCAGGTATCTCTACGTGTGCTGATCCTGATTCTTCAAGGTACATACCCAGGAGTGCTAGAGCTTAGTCATATGGTAGTTCTATTTGTAGTTTTTTGAGGAACCACCGTACTTATTTCCATAGTGACTGTTTTAATTTACATTCCCACCAACAGTGTATACAGGGTTCCTTTTTCCCATCATCCTTGCCAACATTTGCTATTTTTTGTTTTCTTGATAATGGCCATTCTGACTGGGGTGAGATGGAATCTCAAAGTCATTTTGATCTGCACTTCTCTGAAAATACAAGCTACAAACTGGGTGAAGATATTCATAACAGATACACCTGACAAGAGATTGCTATCAAGAATACACTAAAGTTGGATGTGGTGGCACACACCTGTAATCCCAGTACCTGGGAGGCTGAGACAGGAGGATCACAAGTTTGAGACCAGCCTCAGCAACTTAGCAAGACTTTCAGCAACTTAGTGAGACCCTATTTCAAAATAAAAAATAAAATAGGACTAGGGATGTAGCTTGGAGGTAGAATGCCCCTGGTTAAATCCCCAGTACCAAAAAACAAAACAAAACAAAAAAAAAACACTAAAACAAAACAAAACAAAACAAAACCAAAACTCACAAACCAATGACAAAACAAATAGATTAACAGATTAAGGGACAAATACATGCATAAGCATTTAAGTTACAAAAAACAAGTGGTCCATTCACATTTGAAAAGATGCTCTATCTCATAGCAATCAGAGGCATACAAATTAAAACCAACTACCATTTCACTTAATAAATTACCTCTTCAAAAAAATCTGTCTTCATAGCAACTGCTGGTTGTCCACTTAAATCCATTCTGTCCTGCCATGGTCATGGAGTTCCAGCTAGAAACAGGGACTACATTTCCCAGCCTCCCTTGCAGCAAGATGTGGCCATGTGACTAGGTTCTCATCAGTCACATCAGTGGAAACTACGGGTGTGCTACTGATGGCCTGGGTTTTAAAACACTGAACTTGTGCTCTTCGGAACTCACCTTCTTTGCCACAAGCTAGAACACAGTTTCAAACAGGCAGACAAGTTCAATTTTCTAGGTGAGGGCAGAACCACAAGACGGAAGAAACCTGAATAATTTAGCGGGGCAAAGCTACCCTGGTGGCCTGGATTTCATACCTACAGGGTGTTAAATGAGCAATAGAGAAGCCTCTGGTTTTTTGTTTTTTGGGTTTTTTTTTTTTTTTTTGGTCACAGGTTTTTGGTTTCTCTTTATTGTAACAGTTTAGCATCTACTTAACGAATACACTGGCGATTCTAAGTGTTGTGAGAATGGGAATCTCTCATTCCTTACTGATAAGAATATAAATACTGGTATGGTTTGGATATGAACTGTTCCTGAGAGAAGCTCATTTGTTAGGCGATGCAGCCAAGTTCAGAGGTGGGGAGATGGGTCACTGGGGGTCTGGCCTTGGGGGCTGTATCTGTCCCTGGCCCCCTCCACTCTCTCCCTCTGCTTCCAGGCCATCATGAGGTAAGAGTGGATTTCCCTCCTCCACCAAGCCCTATAACCCTTCCACTGAGCAGTTTCTGCCTTGGAGCCGGCCAACCATGGACTGAACCCTTTGAAAACTCTAAAGCTGTGAGCCAATAAATCCTTCTTCCTCTAAATTGTGCATGACAGGCATTTTGCTCACAGCAATGAAAAAACTAACTAAAACAAATACCAATCACTTTAAGAAAAGTTTGACACTATCCAGTAAAGTTGAATGTGCACATTCCCTATCACCCAGCAATTATACTTATAGAAACTCCTAGCCGGGCGTGGTGGCGCACGCTTGTAATCCCCGCACTTTGGGAGACGGAGACCGGAGGATCCGGGTTCGCGGTCATCCTCAGCTCTCTCTCTCTCTCTACTTAGTGAGGCCCTCCACAACTTTGTGAGACCTGGTTTCAAAATAAAGTATAAAAAATAGGGCCGGGGATGTAGCGCGGAGGTAGAATGCCCCTGGGTTCAATCCCCGGTACCACAAAAAAAAAAAAAGAAAAAAAAAAAGAAACTCCTATACATGTATACCAGGAGACAACTATAACATTTTATATGCAATTCTTATTCATGATAGCAAAACCCCACAAATAATCCAAGTACCACTAAGAATAGATGGCTTGCAGTATTTTCATGCACTAGAATACTATATACCAGTGAAAATACAGTGTGGTAGTAAAATTACAGGTACCAACATTAATGTAGACTAATCTTTTTCATTTGTTATTGGTGCTAGGGATTGAACTTAGGGCCTTGCATGTGCTAGACAAGTGCTCTACCACTGAACTACATCCCTAGACCCTAAATTAATCTTAACATCATAACATTGAGTAAAAAATGAAAGTTATATCTGGGAGTGGTGGTCCTTGCCTGTACTCTCAGTCAACTGGAAAGCTGAGGCAGGACTGTAAGTTCAAGGCCAGCCTCCTCAACTTGGCAAGACCCTGTCTCAAAACAAAAATAAATAAGTAGAAAGGGATGGGGATGTAGCACAGTGGTAAAACACCCCTGGGTTTATTCCCAGTACCGCCAAAAAAAAGCCATAAGATTATTTAAGATTACTAATCATACTAATCTTTAAATTTTTATTAGGAAACATCAAAATATGCAAAATTGAGAGAATAATATAAAGAACCTTATGCATCCAATGATTATCAATTCATAGCCAATCTTGTTTTACGTGTATCGCTACCTACTTTCTCCCTCTCTAGGATTATTATGATGAAAATCCCAAACAGGGCATGGTGGTACACACCTGTAATCCCAGTATTTGAGAGGCTGAGACAGGAGGATTGCAGGTTCAAGGCCAGCCTCAACAACTCAGCAAGATGCTGTTTAAAAATGAAACAAAGGTAGCCTGGTGTGGTGGCACAGGCTTGTAATCTCAGTACTTGAGAGGCTGAGACAGGAGGATCACAGGTTTGTAGCCAGCCTCAGCAAGTAGTGAAACTCTCATCAACCTATTGAAATACTGTTTCAAAGTAAAAATTAAAAAAATAGGACTGGGGGTGTAGCTCAGAGGTAGAATGCCCCTGGGTTCAATCTCCAGTATCATAATACATACATAAATAAATAAATAAATAAATAAATAAATAAATAAAGGTCTGGGGTTATGGCTCAGAGTTAGAATGCCCCTGGGTTCAGTCCCTAGTGCCACAAAAAAGAAAAAAAATCATAATTTCTATATGTGCCAAAATACATTCCATTTTTTAAAGTTTAAAATTCCTCAGTATTATTAAAAATCCAATACATACTCCAATGACTATATTCTTGTTATATATGAATGCAACATATATTAAAACTATAAAGAAACTATAAAACTAGTATAAAGCTTTAAAGAAGGCACATGAGTGATTAATACTACACTCAAAATTGTTGACGGGTGGCAGTGGGAAGAAGGGGCATTTGTCAGAAAAGGGGCAGACATGGGAGTTTCTAAGGTACTGGTCATGTTCTGTTTCTCAGCCTGGGTGAATGGTACCCAGCTGTCCATTTTACTATTATTCTTTTAATTACAAATAATAAGTTTTGATTTTCAGTTCAAAGTAAGGAAAAACCAAAGCATATCATGAGTTGTAAGCAAACAAGAAGTGTGGAATAGTTCTGTGGACAAATCTGATTATCTGATAGTGAGAGGTTCCACCCAGAGATGTAAGCTTCTCTTGGATTTACCACGCCCACTCCCATCTTGAAGGGGGGTGGGGCTGACAGTGAGATAGCCTCATTAAGTCTGAAAATGTACCAAGGGCGGGTATACCATGCTTCAAAATTGCAGAAATCTTGAATGACCAGAAATTCCTCCTGCCATGTTTTATAGCTATTTATGCCCATGGAAAGGTCAGTACACCTGTGCACTGAGCTGCCACAGTGACTGTCATACCATGAGCGCTCAATAATGCTACCTGCGGTTATGATTATATTTAATTAATATTACATCATCTTTTATATGCTTCTTCTTTTCAATTATTATAAAATAACTCACCATACCATAAAATGCTCTTCAAACCACATTGTTAATGACTGCACAACATTCCATGTACACAAGTTAGTGAACTATTCCCCAGGGGGATTTAGTTAACCATTGCCAACTGTTGGACACCTAGACTGTTTCTAGCTTTGTGACTTCCTAAAAAAGTTACAGGCAATCTAAAGATCAACCTAATGTGGTAATATGTGACTGGACACCCTAGATAATTTTTGAATCATCACCATGCTAATTTGCACTATGAAAATGTTTAACAGAGTCCTGTACTAGGGGGTGTGGGAGATACATAGACAGTTATTTAATTATTCCTTTTCTTCTTCTTTTCTCTCTTTTTTTTTTTTTTTTTGTGTGTGTGTGTGTGTGTGTGTGTTACTGTGGATTTAAGCCAAGGGTGTTCTACCTCTGAGCTACACCCCAGTCCTTTTTATTTTTTGTTTTGAAACAAGACTCACTAGGTTGCTGAGGGTCTCGCTAAGTTGCTCAGGTTGGCCTCAAATCTGTGACCAACCTCAACCATGGTCTCAAACATGACATTCTTCTTTATGGCTGAATAATATTCCATTTTGTATATATACTAGGTTTCCTCTGTCTCTTCATCCGTGGATGCACACCTAGGCTGATTCCATATCACTTGGCCATTGTGAATTGTGCTGTGATAAACGTGTGTGTGCAGGTATCTTTATAATATGCTGACTTTAATTCTTTTCTTTTCTTTTTGGTACTGGGGATTGAACCCAGGAGCATTCTACCTCTGAGCTACACCCCCCAGCCCTTTTTATTTTGAAGCAGGGTCTTGCTAATTGTTGAGCATGGCCTTGAACCTGTGATCCTCCTGTCTTAGCCTCCCAAGTACTGGGATTATAGGCATGTGCCATTGTACCTAACTTGACTTTAATTCTTTCAGGTAAATACTGTGAAGTGGTGTAGCTGGATCATATGGTAGATCTATTTTTCAGAGATTTTGATTTTGTTTTTAATTTTTGTGGTGCTGGGGATTGAGCCAAAGGGCATTTTACCTTCAGGCTACTCCCCCAGCCTTACTTTATTTTTTACTTGGAAACAGGGTCTTGCTAAGTTGCTGAGAGCCTCGCTGTGTTGCTGAGGCTGGCTTTGAACCTGCAATCCTCCTGTCTCAGCCTCCCAAGTACTGGGATTACAGGCTTGCTCCACCACATCCATCTATTTTTCATTTTTTGAGGAACCTCCATACTGATTTCCAAAGTGACTATACCAATTTTCATTTCCCCAACCATGTGCATAAGGGTTCCTTTTTCCCACAAACTTGTCAAAAAGATAAGTTTTTGTCTTCTTGAATGATAGTCATGCCTGGGGTGAGAAGGAATCTCAATGCAGTTTTGATTGGCATTTCTACATTGATTTTTAAACAAAATATTTTTCTTAAGACTATGAAATTAAGGCAGTGACTTTATTGATGTCATAAGAATCTTTCCCACCCAGGTAAGTAAAATTCATGGTCTGGCCTATATTTTCATTTTCGACATAGCCTCACTGAACAGAGGTAG
The DNA here is from genome assembly GCA_004027185.1 of Glis glis. Classification (NCBI taxonomy): domain Eukaryota; kingdom Metazoa; phylum Chordata; class Mammalia; order Rodentia; family Gliridae; genus Glis; species Glis glis. The sequence continues at coordinate 39,048 of PVJS01009963.1, forward strand.
AGAAAATTTAAAATGAAAGTTGTAAGCAAGCATATGCCAGCCTAGGCCCAGGAAATGTTCTTACTGTCTATCCTCCGGTGTCAGCTTCCCAAGCACTGAGATTACAGGCATGCACTACCACACCTGGCTAGGCTAGTATTTCCCTCCCCCCCCCCACTTTTTTGTGGTACTGGAGATTGAACCCAGGGCACTCTATCACCAAGAGCCCAGCCCTATTTTTTAATTTTTATTTTGAAACAGGGTCTTGCTAGGTTAATGAGAGTCTCACTACTTGCTGAGGCTGTCCTCAAACCTACAATCCTTCCGTCTCAGCCTCCCAAGTACTGGGATTACAGGAGTGTGCTGTACACCCAGCCCTACTATTTCCCTTTTAAATTCCACCATGAAACTCATTCCATTCTAAAAGTCATGGCATTTTCTGAGTATTAATTCAAGATCCCACTTTGAAATCCATTTGGGTAGTAAGGTTGAAGATGATTAGATTTCAAAAGACTTATCTAGCCAGTACTTGGGAGGCTGAGACAGGAGGATCACAGGTTCACGACCAGCCTCAGCTACTTAGTGAGGCCCTCCACAACTTAGTGAGACCCTGTTTCCAAATAAAATAGGGCTGGGGGTGTAGCTCAAAGGTAGAATGTCCCTGGGTTCCATCCTCAGCACCAAAAAAAAAAAAAAGACTTATCTAAATCAGAATGTAACAAGAAGCAGTTGAGATACAAAGAAAACCAAAATTAAACAGATAATAATAAGTAACACTTATTGAGTATTTGTTGTGTGCCAAGACTGTGATAAATGTTTTTCCACAAATCACCTCCTGGCAGTCTCACAAAGACAACGAGGCAAACACTATTATTACCCCTATTTCACAGATGAAGAAATTGAGTCTTAGAAGGAAGTTACACATCTAATTAGTGGCAAGGTTAGATAGCTAATACCAGTGCTCCTCGTCTTCTTCCTCCTCCTCTTTCTGTTTATCCCCCACCACCCAGTATTGGGGATCAAACCCAGGGCTTCAAGCATGCTAGATAAGTGCTCTACCAGTGAGCAACTTACCAGCTCTAAAGTCCCTGCTTTTAAACATTATATTCTGTTTCTTCCCATTCCAAGATATCAACAGGGGAGCATATATATGCTGTCAGTGAGTTAGAAAGTAACTGTAGGCCGAGAAATAATATCTTCACAGGACTGTCCCTAACCTCAACTTGTGTCTACAAACTACGAAAACAAAAATAGACTGATTAGACATACAATTTATTTCCTATTTATCTTCTTTCTTAGTTGTCTGAATTGAAGTGAAACTAAGTAGCATGAATGAAATAACAAAAGGGTCTGGCAAAGCCACAAAGTAGACTATAAAACCTGCAACAGAGCTGAAGCTGTCTGGCTCCTAAACTGGTCCACACAGAAACAGTGCAGGTCTAAGCACGCCCATCTAGACTGCTGCAGTGGAGACTGACCATCCTGTTGTATACTCTAACCCTCACTGTGTTTCTGAAGAACAGACTCTGCACAAAACCTTCTTCAGAGCCATTCCATAACATATTTTGCAGTTTATAAAAACTAATCACTTTAATGGGCTGTTGCAGGCGTTGCAATTTGTTTCACCAAAGCGGCAAGCAAGTTGCATTTTTACCATGTTGTTTTTCTTGACCTTAAAGGCAGCCCCGTGAAGCTGCTACCTGAGCATTGTAGTCCGTTGAAATGATCTTGGTGAAAAATAAGCAAAACGAAAATTTAAATGTAGTTATAAGCTGAGCATGGTGGTGCACGCCTGTAATCCCAGTACTTGGGAGGCTGAGACAAGAAGATCACAGGTTCTAGGACAGCCTCAGCCATGTAGCAAGACTCTAAGCAACCCAGCAAGATCCTGTTTCCAAACAAAAAAATAAAAAAAGGGCTGGGAACATAGCTCTGAGGTAGAATGCCCCTGGATTCTATCCCCAGCACCCCCTCCACCACAATTATAACTAACTCCTGTTCACAGACTAGAGTTGTTATTCCTTCTTAGATCTAACTACAATTTCTTTGATGACTATAAGTCTAAGTAGATATGGATTCTATCTCCTATTTCGGTATCTCCTTGGTGAGGAATTTGAACATAAATCACCATGACTGAAAGGCAGATGGCCTAGGTTCTCATCCCAAGGATGTTACAGTTAATTGTGCAATTACATTATATATCTGTCATTAAGGCTCCCCGCATCATATAAATGAGTGGGTTGGACAAGAAATGTTTAAAGTCCCTCCCAGCTATAAAGTTTTAGTTCATAATCTAAACTGTTGCCTTTTCCATTCCAGGTTATATGGAAACAATAAAAGTGAGATGCCATTTCCATATTAGCAGCAGTAGTGTTTTTTAATTTCCCTGCTAAAACCCATGGCATGATATGGGGTCAGATCAAATTCAGTTGGCACTTCCTCATGCTCCATCTGCTACCGAAATGTACTCTTTGCATTTCAGGCAGCGAACTGGTCAAAGGACAACCGATTTCCTTGCCACTTCTGGTACATATTGCACGTGGAGGAGTAGGAGGCCATCCCCAGGACTGCACATAAGAGCTGTCAATTCTTAGCAACTAATAACATGTGTTATTTAAAACAAACACAACCGCTCATCCATGAGTTCTACCTCATAAAATATGTCTTTTAATTCTTTTGGTTTCCATATATGTGGGTCCCCAATAGTTTTGACTGCAGATTATAGAAATTGCATAGATCACTAAAATCCTCAGAAAATCCCCAAACCTTCTCTTAGCCAATTATTCCATTTCTTCCACTACTCAACTTTTACCAGATATGTTAATAAGCAGCACAGTTAATTGGTTTGAATTTCATATACTTTTCTGGAAAAGCATGCTTTTTAGTGGCCCACACCAACAAGAGATTTATTTCAGCTGAGTGTGGTGGTACATGCCTGTAATCCTAGTACTTGAGAGGCTGAGACAGGAGGATCGCAGGTTCAAGGCCAGCCTCAGCAACTTAGCAAGACCCTGTTTCAAAATAAAAAATAAAATAGGGCCGGGAGTGTAGCTGGGAGGTAGAATGCCCCTGGCTTCAATCCCCAGTACAGAAAGAAAGGAAGAAAGAAGGAACATGTTTTTCTTGATTCTAAGTCTTTGAGAGGAAACTGACCAATATGTATGAAATGGTCAGTCTCTTAGTCCAAGTTAACACATTTCTTTTAAATTGTGCCTTGGGGTTCTTTTGTCCATGACTTAAAACTATCCATTCTTTAACTACTTGGGGTTTTTTGTTTGTCTCTTTGTTTTTTGAAACAGGGTTTCACTTGTTGTCCACTCTGGCCTCAAACTCTGGATCCTCCTGCCTCAGCCTCCCAAATAGCTGTGATCATAGGCTTCCACCTCCAGTTTAACTACTTCTATAATTCCTGATTTCTTTCTATTTTGTCATATATTGATCTGAACAGAGTTTTGATTTTTATTTTTCTGCATTCTTTACTGAAATGCATTTTAATTCTCCAAGAACTCAATTGATTACTTATGAAAAAAAATGAAAGCAAAGATGATTCCCCTCAAAACAGGGCATCCGAGAGAAAATGTAAAAAACCTGAATTTTATACAAACAATTAATATGAACTCACATTTCTTCAATTAGATCCAAAGTCTCTTAGAATTGAGGGAATCCAAATTCCTCATCTTATAAATAAGAAAACCAAAACCCAGGGAGAAGCTAAGTGACTTGCCCCAAACAATACATGTAACTAGATACAGTTATGGCCTCACACATGAAATTACACATGATCACCAGGGATGTTCTTGTCATAGTTGAGTATAGCCCCATGAAATCTGTTCCCCAAACCTTGGCAGATAGTCACAGTGGTAAAAATCCCATATCTGAGCTGGGCATGATGGTGCACACCTGTAATCCCAGTACTTGGGAGGCTGAGACAGAAGGATGGCAGGTTCAAGACCAGCCTCAGCAACTTAGCAAGACTCTCAGCAACCTAGCAAGACTGTTTCAAAACAAACAAACAAAAAAGGTCTGGGGGTGTAGCTCAGAGGTAGACTGCCTCTGGGTTCAATCCCCAGTACACAACACACACACACACACACACACACACACACACACACACACACACTCCATATCTCATATCTGTAATCATACCTTTAGATCAAAATATCATCTCAGAAATTCTGAGATAAATCCAATTGTTATCAGGGAAGGGGGAGTAAGAAAGGACAACACTCCAGAGTATTAGGTTCTAAGATGGAAGGTGAAAAAAATAACACATATCAAAATGACTCTTGAAATCACCTATACACCTAAGCCACTTAGAGTCCAATATGCACGGCTTCATTTACTGAGAACAGACAATGCCTTAATGAGTCCAACACAGCCAGGTTTCCTTCAGCAATGGAATGGACAAGTTTCTTTTATCAGCAAATAAAGAATCAAAAGTGTAGGTTATCCCCAAAACACAAATCTTGAAATGCTGGACCAGGACTCTGCCCAGGGTAAAATGTTCACACTTAAAGAAGCACTCAGGAAATGAAACAGTTTACTAAACCAGTCTTGTCTCCCAGGCTATCCTAAGGGCGGACTCTCATGCATAGGCCAGCTGGCCGCAAGCACCGTGGGACTGCCTGCCGTTTCTCTTCCACTCTCTTCTTGATTTCACCTAGGAATACGGGTGAGTTTGGGCTATTTAATGTGTATATGATCTAACTTCACTGGGGAACCCTTTTCCCATGTCTGCATATGGATGTGAGGATGGAGGTTAGACACAGGATGTGTAAGTACTAGAGGGGGAAGATAAAGTCTGGCCACAGGGCAGGACAGGTACAGTTGAAGAGTCCTAAAGCTTGCCTAAGGACTCGTGGGTGTGTGTAAGGGAGGAAGGTGGAAGGGAATAAGGCAAAGGTCACTTTTTGTGGGTTAAAATTAGCTTCAAAAATCATTTTCGGCATGTTCATCATTTTTCCTAGGATTCGATTTGATAGACACATTGTAACATCCCATTTCATTGATTTTTTAAAAAATCAATATAGAGGGCTTAGGCTCTCAAGGATACAAGTAACCACGTACACTGGAAGACATTAATCAAGGAAAAAAAATGTTTTTTTCCAAATAAGGACTTGACCATAGGCAAATGACTTGAGCAGAGAGATAACTAAACGGGCACTGGGAAGCACACTGTGTCCGTCAGTGCTGCAGGCAGCAGGAAAACCAGACCGCCACCCCTCGAAGACCTGCCACAAAGAGCCATGTGGAGAAACCACACAGGGAAATGGTGACTGAACCAGAGGACTGCTTCAGCGTGAAACCTTTCAGGGTGTGCTGGTCTCATTAAGGAAAGAAAGGTTAGCCTCCTTAGAAAGTTCACCTGGCTCTAAGGAAATAATTGCTTCTCTGCTAATATAACTTCCATACCAATGTCACAAGTTCCTATAAGAATATATTATCTTAATTCCAGGCACGGGGGGGGGGGGGGGAATCTGTACTACCTGAAAGATGTTTAGCTTAACACTACTATAGGGGACAGGCTATAGGAAACCAGAGCCTCCGCTGTGGCTGTGAGCTGGTCCAGGATCCCCCGCCCCAGGTCCCCTCACAGGACTTGGGCATGTTCACAACTGGACCACACAAAAGAACACGCAGGCAGCTCCTGTCTTTTCCAGGGCCAGCTCCGTAATGCCTTTCTCTGTAGCCCTTTCACAAGACTGTCTATAGACAAACACAGGTGTCCACAGAACAATCTTTTTGAACTTTGCATTGAATATGCCAAAGAACAACAGTGATCTCAACACTCCATCCATTGTCTCCATCAGGAAAGCTGCTGAGCGACCACACAGGAGGAGAGAAAACCCCAACGAACATATATATGTTTATTAAACACTTTGACAGCAAAACAAAACACTTGGAGAGAAAAAAAATATTTTTTAAACCACAAGGCACAGAGAGTAAAAAAATGCTTAATCAACCTTAATTAGATTCCCTTCATTAGTTGACAGTATAAAGGAGTTGAAACTACTACTCAAATATCCAAACCTTCATTTTTACATTCAAGTGGCTTTCAGCAAATGATAAAGCAATATTCTCCTGGGAGTGTGGAAGATGGCCCTGAATTCTAGTCCATGATCAAGGAGGAGTCACAGTCCACGAGTCGCTGCTTGGTTTAACTGCCAGGCTTTGGGGGAGCTGTTTCATAAATGGGGAACGCGCCCTAATAGATTAAGAGCGAAGAGTGTTAAATGTCCGAGACAGCTTCCACTCCATGAAGCTCTAGACCACTTGGTGCTCAGACTTAACAAAATGACTCCATCGAAAAATTATGTTGTGACAATGATTTCATGTACAAAGAATGACGATGAGGATGAGGATGGTAATGGGCAGGAGCCACGGGCGCTGCCAGCCTTCGCGTGAAGTGCCAGCCTCCGGTGGTTAAGTTCAAGTCAGTCCTCTCCGGGTTGGAGGTGCGGGCGGCAAGCCCGGGGAAGCCCCCACCCCGCATCTAGCTCCCAGTGGGTCTGACGGGACTAGGACTGGGACCGGGACCGGCTGGTAGGAAGCCCTGGGCGGCTCGGCCAGGGCTGGAGCCACCTTCCTCCAACGCAGACACCAAGTTAGCCACACAACTCCACGAGCACAATGACAAGAAGGCACACAAAAGGAACCAGGCAGCCGCTCCCGTTCTTACCTTTGACTTGACTTTCATACTCGGCTATGATCTCTTTGTCCTTTTTGAATCTGCTCGGCGTGGACATTATCCAGCTGTTCCGGGTCTGCTCTCAATGGGCAAGTTCTGTTCCGTGGTCACACACCGGTCTCCTTGGAGAGGCACAGTTGCACTCCCACACGCCGGGAATCGAGGCAGCACCGGCAGGAGGGCGGGGAGGAGGGAGAGGAGGAGGAGGAGGAGGAAGAGGAGGGAAGAGGAGCGAACCGAGAACTAGATCAACCCGGGCGCGGGCACCATGCTCTCGGGGCTGAGCTGCCGTCGGCGATCCGGGGCGCCGCCGGGGCCGGAGAGGCCGGACGCGCAAACTCCGGCGAGCGGCGGCGGGGGCGTCTCCCTGCGCACCCCACCCCGAGCGCGGCCACTTCCTCTACGGCCGCTGGGCGGCCGCGGGGCCCGCGCCGGCGCTCCGCACCATTGTTAGAGATCGCACGGGGCGCCGGGGCGGGCGGGCTGCGGAGCCGGCGCCGCCTCGCTCCTTCCTGCGGGCCGCCGGTCCCGGCGGTGGGGATGCGCCTCCGGCCGCCGCTCCTCCGCCTGCACGCGGGCTGCGATCGCGGGAGGACGAGAGCCACGGTGCCGAGGGGAGGCGAGGCGAGGCGAGTCCTTGCAGCTCGCAGGCTGCTGGGCGACGTCCGAGGCGCCCGGCGCAGCCCGGAGCGCAGGTCAAGGCGAGCGCCCTCGCCTCCCCGCGCCGCGCGCGGCCTCCGGATCCGCGTCCTCCTTGGCGCTGCTGCCCCCCGGAGGCCGCGGCACCGGGCGCTCGGCGGAGAGGGAGAGAGAGGGAGAGAGAGAGGGAGAGAGAGAGAGAGAGAGAGAGAGAGAGAGAGAGAGAGAGAGAGCCGCGCCCCCGCCGGGCCGCCGCTAAGTTGGCGGCGCGCACCGCGCACAGCGCCCGCGCCGAGCCGGCAGTGCGGGGCCGGGGCCCGCGAGCTCGCGGGAGGGGAGGCGCTCGGTCCGGCCCTTCCCCGGCCTCGCCCCGGCCCCCTCGCAGCGCGAACGCCCGGCGGTCCCGAGGATGGATGCCTCGGTGGCCCCCGCAGCCCGGCAGCCCTGGGCGGCGCCCCGCGCCCTCCTGCGCCCCGGCTCCTGCAGCCGCCAAAGCCCGGCCCGACCCGGGAAAAGCCCTTCGGCCGACGACGGGCTCTCCGAGAGCTTTTGTTAGAACCCAGTGGGGAAGTCCAGAGTTGGATGTCTCCCCCAAAGAAAGGGATGGGCTTCACGACGCTGGAGCCCGGTAGGGAAACTGGACATCGAATTGTGAACGGCCTCGCTGTTAAAGATCCAAGGAGGGCGAAGCTCTTCAGTGGAGGCGGAGAGGAACACCCATCTTGAACATTATGTCCTCTCCATCCTAGAGGCAGCTCGAGGTTCTAGGATGCTGGCGAAGGCATGGTGTAGGAACAAGTCACGGCTAGTATGTCTAGTATGTCGCCAGCTCTTTTTTTACTGACACTTGGGACCTTGCCTGTCTGCTGTCAAATCCCTTCCCAAACATTATGGTCCTGGTTTATCAAAGTGGTAAAGAGTATCCAAAGGTGTGTCCTGTACCAGAATGTCTCCCCTGCGAGACCTAGAGCGAAGAGAGATTTTCAGACTTTGATCACACATTCATGTATCCAGGGATGAACTTCTGAGCCCTTACTGCCCGCCGAACAACAAACTAAGAGCTTAGGGCTTCAGAGATTAGGAGCCTGCCCAAGAATATCTGTTGTTGTATAAACAAACAATTACAAGCATTGCAGCAGTGCTGCGTGAGAGAAAATACTCTAAATCCAGGGGCTTGGGAGCCCGAGGAAGGAAAAACGGACTGCATGACAGGTCTGCAGAGCAAGAGTTCACACTTGAACAGGACTTAAATGGTTTTTAGTTTCTTTCTTTTTGCCTTTTTTTTTTCTTTTGCAGTACTGAGGATCAAACTCAGGGATTTGCATTTGCTAGGCAAGCACTTTACCACTGAGCTACATCCCCAGCCCCCCTCCCCTCTTTTTAATTTCATTTTGAGAAAGGGTTTCATTAAGTTGCCCAGGCTACCCTCAAATTTGTGATCCTCCTGCCTCAGCCTCTGCTGATCTACCAGGCCTGGAGTTCTTTGTTTCTTGAGGTGTTGAGGAAGGGGACCCAAATCCTTGTGCCTCCCAGGCACACATTCTACCATTGGGCCACACCTGTAGCCTCTGATTTTAAAGGATGAGTATTGCTGGGTGTGGTGGTCCACGCTTGAAATTCCAATACTTAGGAGGCTGAGACAGGAGGATGGCAGGTTCGAAGCCAAAGTCAGCCTGGGCAATTTAGTGAGGCTGTCAGCAACTTAGTGAGCCCTTGTTTCGAAGTAAAAAAAAAATAGGGTTAGGGGTGTAGCTCGGAGGTAGAATGCCCCTGGGTTCAATCCCCAGCACCCCCCCCCACACACACACACAGGATGAATATTAAGAAGTTGACTTCTTTAGGGAGGGAAAAGGCTACATTCCAGGGAAAAGAAGCATTATACTCTAGGAACCTACAAATAGTGTTCTAAGATACCTTCCACCCAAATACCAGATCAAAGGTGAAAATAAGTTAAAATGTTGATATATATGCATGTATCAACTGATAGTGGAAATTATTTTTAATTGCATGGCTTTTTAAGTTTTTAATTTTAGCAGGTCTTTTTTAACTTTATGATGCTAGGATAGAATGTAAGGGGGAAGCGCCAAACAAAATTCATAAAAAGTTTTTTCTATATTACTACACGGGAGGTTATGCTGTGGCATTCGGGCCTTGCCTTTGCTTGTGGCACTGTCTTATGAAAGAGTGAAGACCCACAGCATCCAAAGCGGAGGCTGGGAACAAAGGTCCTGGTCAGCTGGGAGAGGCCTCCTGCGTCATGCTGAGCTCCGGGACACAGTTCTGCAGACAGCAGGGAGCCTTTGAAGTAGTGAAGTGTCAAGATCAGATTTGTGTTGTGTAAAGATAGCTGTTGGCAGCGTAGAAGGATGGGTTAGCCACGGCACGCAGCCCACTTGGGTGATTATCATAGTCAAATAATCTAAATGAGATTTGTATTGCTGCTATTGGGTTTATTTCATATTTGTATCTGGGAAATGCAATGTGGCAGCAGAAAGTAAAGCCTCTAGAAGTGAACTGTTGGCTGAATCTAGACCTGAACCAATGTGGTACAAACAGACCCCAGAGACAGGATGCCCAAGATGAAGCCTAGATCCACTACTTCATGAGTGACTTGGTAAAAAATTACAGTACCTCCCTAGGCCCAGTGTGCTCATCTCTAGAATAGGTTAGTTCCTAGCTCCTGGCGACTTGATAAGCGCTTTCTGAAATAATCCTTTTAGAGGGCTTATAGCAGGGCAGTATGGGTCAGTCCTGTCATCCCAGGTACTTGGGAGGCTGAGACAGGAGGATCACTTCAGTCTAGGAGTTTGCAGCCAGTCTGGGCAACAAAGTGAGACCATATCTCAAAAAAAAAAAAAAAGAGGAGGAGG
>PVJS01009964.1:0-14036 GCA_004027185.1 Glis glis
ATAGATGGGTGGGTGGGTGGGTGGATGGATGGATGGATAGGAGGAAGGAAGACACTTGTCCCTTCCCCCACCCGCAGTGTTATGAGGGCCACTTACGATGAAATCCCCCACTAGCAAACGATCGAGGGTTTGTCGGATTTCTGCCTTGGTCTGCATCTTCAGCTTGTTATACTGTCTTCGGGCAGCTTCAGCTACTCTCAACTCAAGTTCAGACTGATAACCAAAACCTGGAGGAGTGGAAGTGTACAGGACAGTCAGAATTTCCAAAGAGCTGAGTGGTGAAATGCTGCAATGTCTCTTCTCACCAAGAATTTCTACCAATCGGTAACACGGCTTCACTGTTATAAAGGAGGGAGGAGATACACTTACAAAAATACTACTGTTTTCTCAATCTCCCTGTCAAAAAGTGCTTTTTCTCTACCTATTATTGAAAATCTTTTTTGGAAACAAAGGAAGGTATAATAAATCAATGATGATATTTAGAACTTTGCAATGGAAAATGCTGCACCAAGCAAGTAAGAGAGACCATCGATCTTTCATCTCAAAGGAAATTCTTGAATATTCCTCCTCAGTTTACTGGTCTAAAATATCCTGATCACCAAGGAAACTGAGACAGGAGGATCGTAGGTTCGCGGCCAGCCTCAGCTACTTAGTGAGGCCCTCTGTAACTTAGTGAGACCCTGTTTCAAAATAAAGAATAAAAAATAGGGCTGGGGGTGTAGCATGGAGGTAGAATGCCCCTGGGTTCAATCCCCAGTACCACAAAAAAAAAAAAGAAGTCTGAGGTGATGCATGCTGAAGGCGGGTAGCCAAAGGGAAAATACGCATGGACACTGACTTCTCAGCAAAGAGAGTGTCCCAGAACGCGCACCTCAACTCGGTCACCAAGGACGACCCTGCTCACTCGCTCCACAGGCCTCGCCCACTACGCATGGACACTGACTTCTCAGGAAAGAGAGTGTCCAAGGACGCGCACCTCAACTCGGCCCCTAAGGACAACCCTGCTCACTCGCTCCACAGGCCTCACCCACCACCATCAGGCCACCTGGGATTTACAACGACCTTGTCCAGAGCACCAGAAATGACAAGAAGTTCTGGAAAAGTAACATAAGATCAAACAAACAAAAAGTTAACCTGAGGTATGAACCTTTCCCTTGTAGAAAAAGTCTGCTACTTTTTTAATAGCCTGGGGATTATATATGATGTTCAAGGGCCTTGTGCTGACGTTTAGCCGCCTCTCGAAATGACTGTGCGCTGGATTTCTCTCATACAGCATCTCGAAAACCGGGTCATCTGGGTCCGCAGCTAAAGGAAAGAAAAGAAAAAAGAAAATGGAACACAGCAAAATAATCACTTTTGTGTGTGTGTGTGTGTGGTACTGGAGATTGAACCCAGGGGCATTCTACCTCTAAGCTACGCCTCCAGCTCTTTTTTATTTTTACTTTGAAACAGGGTCTTGCTAGGTTGATGAGAGTCTCACTACTTGCCGAAGCTGTCCTTGAACCTGCGATCCTCCTGTCTCAGCCTCCCAAGTACTGAGATTACAGGCATGAACCACCACACCTGGTTCACCTTTTTCTTAATAGACTGACCTTTGAGTAATTCTGGAGAAACAGACATGTTCTAAATTAGTTTCCAATCAGTCCAAAATTATGCACATTTTAAAAACAGAGAGCGGGACTGGGGATATAACTCAGTGGTAGAGTGCTTTCCTAGCATGCACAAACCCTGGGTTCAATCCCAGCACCACCAATAAAAAAATATATAAAAAAATGTTTTAAATCCTATAAAAATTGCCTAAAAAGGATTGACTCTTTAAACTTCAACAGAAATCACGAAGACTAGACTGCTGAGCCAGGATCTGTGGCTCATGCCAATAATCCCAGCAATTTAAGAGGCTGAGGCAGGAGAATAGCAAGTTGTAGGCCAGCATGGGCAACTTAGCCAAACCCTGTCTCAAAATAAAATACAAAGGGTTTAGGATGTCGCTCAGTGGTAAAGCGCCCATGGATTCAATCTCCAGTCCTGCAAATAAAATAAAACAAAATAAATTAAATTAATTAAATCAAATAAATAAAAATAAAATAAGAAAAAAAGTCTGGACTGCTGTATTTGCTCCCACCTTGGAAACCAGGACCCGGGGCCCTGCAAGGTTGCCCGAGTTGCAGCCGTGTTAATTTTCCTACCACAAGACTGCCAGGCTGCCTCCAGGCCAAGCACTGATCCACACAGCGAACCAGTGTGGCACAAAACATAAAATATTCCCTCTTCTACGACCGATCAAAGACCACTGATCTGTAGAAATGACGTTTTTATGGATTAGTTTTAGGAACATAGAACACATTACCAGGGCACTGATCACTTCTGTCTGCAGATGTGGTCTGGAGGCCAAAGGACTGCGAGACTCGGCCAACTTCTTTTTGCTATTAAAAACATACAAAAATGCATCAGTGTGGGGTGAGAGGGGCCAACTCACACTACACAACTCACAGGTTTACCCAGGAGCACCGCTCCCTCTCAGCACAACTGAGCCAAAACTCGCTTCACACACTGTTACTGAGAACCTGCAGACTCGCTTAGTTTTGTGTCTTTTCCCAAACCTGGTACGAGCAAGTCTCTCCCTCTCAATGACAGTATGCTAGCTGGCACCCAGAATATTTAAAGAATGATTGCTAAACAAGTACTGAACATGCGGAACGCTTTCAACTGGAAACACACCCTCCCACCCTCTCCACAACTACTCCCCATCCCCAAAAAGAATTAGGGATAGGGTAAGGTAGCTAAATATCCAACTATTCAGACATATCTTGCCAACTTGATAAGATCAAATACCTCATAATTAATAAAGTATATTGCATATAAAATTACACACATAGAAAACTTGAGGTGGTTCTCTTAGAATCCTAGAAAAATACTATTTTCTATCAATGACTGTGGATCAGAATACATTAAAATGACTGTCAGATATAAAGGAAATTCAAACACTGACGCCGAAATACAGCAAACAGTGGTGCTTCTAGCATTTCCTTCCAAAACAGAGCAAACTATTCCATGGTGGCTACAACGCAGAAGGGGAAGAAGGTGTGGCCACAAATTTCCCCAACACTTTCTCTCCAACAAGAGAGTGCCAGCCTATCTGTCTCAAGATGATCAAATGTCAGAATGAATCAAGTTAATATTACTTGTCATTTGCCTAAAACAGAACATAATAGCCAGCACCTTGGATGTATTAGCCATGGCATCGTGGTACATACCGGATTAGGGAAGACCAAAAGAGGAAACATAGTTCCTTCCGTAGCCAGGTCTCGGAGAAACAGTCCACCCAACCGGACTAAAAGCAAAGAGGAATGTCTTCGAGGAAGAGATTCTGCTAGAAGTTTTACATCTACAAAAGATAAATATAAGAGTTGATTATACTGTGAGAGCCTAAAATGTTTCTAAAAATATTAGATGTACTATTTTTATATTACTATAAAATTTTATATTATATTATTTTTAATGAGAGCACTATTAGAAACCATGAACTATTTTCCATGGTATTAGAACCAAGGAAAAAAACCCTACCTATGTATCTATTATTTATAATATCTATCTATATTATGTACAAACCGTTAGAAGTTTCTCAGCAAAAAGAATTTTTTTTTTGGTGTGTGTGTGTGTGTGTGTGTGTTTTTTACTGGTACTGGGGTTTAAATCCAAGGGGCATTCTACCTTTGAGTTACACATCCAGCCCTTTTTATTTTTTTATTTATCTTTTTTTTTCTTTTGGTACTAGGGATTGAACCCAGCAGAGGCATTCTACCTCCAAGCTACACCCCCAGCCCGATTTTTTATTTCTTATTTGGAAACAGGGTCTCACGAGGTTGCTGAGAGCCTCGCTAAATTGCCAAGGCTGGCTTTGAACCTGCGATCCTCCTGTCTCAGCCTCCCAAGTACTGGGATTACAAGCATGCGCCACCACGCCCGGCTTATTTTTAATTTTGAAACAGATTCTCACTTAGGTGGTGAGGCTGGCCTCGAACTTGTGATCCTTCTGTCTCAGCCTCCTAAATAAAAATTAATTTTTGAGCCGAGCATGGTGGCACATGCCTGTAGTCCCAGTACTTGGGAAGCTGAGACTATTTTTTTTAATAGTTTAAAAAAAATTAATCTTTTTGTGTGTGTGGTACTAGGGATTATACCCAGGGGCATTCTACCTCCAAGCCACACCCCTAGCCCTTATTATTTTTTGTTTTTGAAACAGAGTCTTGCTGGGTCTTACTAAGTTGCTGAGGCTGGTCTTGAACCTGCGATCCTCCTGTCTCAGCCTCCCTAGTCCTGGGATTACAGGTGTGCGCCACCATGCCTGGCATAAAAGTGAATTTTAAATAGAACCTTTATAATTAAGTTCAAGCGAACAGATAGTTGACACTAAGTGTACGTCAGCTCAGTGCTCAAAATTATGAAGTCAAACAACTGGCTTTTTTTTAAACCCTTCTTAAATTATTGAGACGTCTCAGATAAACTGCTATTTTGTGATCTGAAAAATAATTGTGAGATGTCCAAACCAACATCTGAGTATTTATTTACACATCTTTAATTCAACATCACAAAAAAGCACTCATTATTTGCAGATCGTTTTGTTTTGTTTTTTTGTTTTGTTTTTGCGGTACTGGGGATTGATCCCAGAGGCATTCTACTTCCAAGCTATACCCATAGCCCTTTTTTAATTTTTTGTTTTAGAACAAAGTCTCACTAGGTTGCTGAGAGTCTCGTTAAGTTACTGAGGCTGGCTTCAAACCTGCGATCCTCCTGTCTCAGCCTCCCAATTACTGGGATTACAGAAGTGAGCCGCCACACCTGGCTATTTGCAGATTCTGTATGTGTACATTCACCTACTCACAAAATTAATATGTAACCCCAGAACCAATACGTATGGTACTTTCTTGGTCATTCCCAGACTCTGGGCAAAATATCTGAATCATTCAATGTGTGCCGAGCTGGTTCAAACAAGACAATGCTCTGCCTTCTTGTGCTAATTCTCATATGTAAACAAGTATCCTTTCCCTGATCCATTTAGAGGCCACTTTTCACATTTTTTAGTCCTTTTTTAATCTATGATTTTATCATTTAAAATGACCAAGAGAACCAAGTGTGGTGGTGCACACCTGTAATTGTAGCAACTCAGGAGGCTGTGGCAGGAAGATCACAAGTTCGAGGCCAGCCTAAGCAATTTAGTGAGACCCTGCCTCAAAATAAAATTTTTTTTAAAAGGGCTGGGGTGTAGTTCAGTGGTGAAGAGCCCCTGGGTTCAATCCTCAGTACCACAAAATAAATTAATTAATTAAATGGCCAAGAGGAACCAGGTGCAGTGGTACATGCCTGTAATCCCAATACTTGGGAGGCCAAGACAGGATAATCATAGGTTCGAGGCCAGTGCACAGTAACTTAGCCAGACTGTTTCAAAATGAAAAATACGAGCCGGGCGTGGTGGCACACACTTGTAATCCAAGTACTTGGGAAGACGAGACAGGAGGATCACAGGTTCGAGGACAGCCTCAGCAAGTAGTGAGACTCTCATCAACCTAGTGAGACCCTGTTTCAAAATAAGAATAAAACAGGGCTGGGGGCATAGCTCAATGGTAGAATGCCCCTGGGTTCAATCCCCAGAACCACAAAAAAAAAAAAAGAAAAAGGACTAGGGGTGTGGCTCAGTAGAATGCCCCTGGGTTAAATCCCCAGTGCAACAAAATATAATCATTCTAATAAAGTAAAAAATAAATAAAATGGCCAAGAGGAACTGGGGATGTGGTTCAGTGATAGAGCGCTTGCTTGGCATGCACAAATCCCCAGCACTGCAAAAAAAAATAAAATAAAATGGCCAAGAACAGTGCTGAGGTGCTGTCTAGTATGTTCTAAGCATAGGAAGGCTGTTCCATGCTCTACAGAGAAAACAATACATGAGATAAGCTTTGTCGGGGCAGAAGTTATGGGGCTGCAGCCAGGAACTCAATGCTAACGAATCAACAACTGATATTACTAAATAAGATGTCGTTAAACACAAACTCACATTTTAAAAAAGGATACATACTGAGGGTTTACAAATGTTCCGACTAGAGGCCCACGGGTCCTAACCTTCTATTTGCCCTAGGCGCAATGGTTCAGCCAGCGGCTGTGTGACTGTCCGGCCTCTAACTCCCACAGATGAGGACAGTCACCCGGACACGGGCACCTAGAGAGACGAGCGGCAGCAGCTGGTGCTGGGGGCGTACCTGAGAACTCGAGCTGCATGAACGCGCTTTCGTCCACCTGCGGAGCTCCGTGCCCCTCGTGCAGCAGAGTCACTGTCCCTCGCTGCAACTGCAAGTTCAGTTTGGCAAAGACATGATCGCGCTTGGTGTAGGTGTTCATACACGAGGCATCTGCGGTGGGGTCAAAAAACTCCTCGGTGCCTACAGGGTGAGGGAAACAGGCCTTAGGAAAAGCATGGGAGGGGAAAACGGCATAACCAGGCACAGTGATCTCTGGAATAATGACCCCACTTAACCATTTCCCCCTTTTTTAAGAAAAGAACCCCAAAGGCATGGGTGACTGTTTTGTGTGCTAATATAAAACCACCCTAACTTTTACAAGGGCTTTTATCAACTTACTATCAAACCAGGGAGTGCACGATTCACAATAAAGCAGAGCATAAGGCGGTACTGTTCAAAACGTGAAATCATCTGTGAGTTTGGGTTATCCAGCACAGTGACACTTAAACTTGTGTGACAGCCAGGCGTGGTGACACACACCTGTAATCCCAGCACTTGGGAGGCTGAGACTGGAGGATCACAGGTTCGCGGCCAGCCTCAGCAACTTAGCAAGCCCTCAGCAACTTAGCGAGACCCCATTTCAAAATTAAAAAATAAAATAGGGCTGGGGGTGTAACTCAGAGGTAGACTCCCCAGTACCATGAAAAAATAAACCACATGTGGCTACTGCTTGTGACACATGGGTAATGCGGCCAGTGCAATCAAGAAATTGGGTTTTTAAGCCGGGTATGGTAGCCTATGTCTATAAACCCAGTACTTGGGAGGTTGAGACAGGAAGATCGCAGCTTCGTTGCCAGCCTCAGAAACTTAACACCCTGTTTCAAAATAAAAAATAAAAATGGTTGGGGGAGGGTGGGTGTAGCTCAATGGCAGAATGTCCCTGGGTTCAATCCCTAATACCACAAAAAAAGAAAGAAAATAAACTGGATTTTTAGCAGCCAGGCATGGTCCCACAAACCTGTAGTACTAACTACTCCAGAGGCAAAGGCAAGAGGATCACAAGTTTGAGGCCAAGCTGGGCAACTCAACAAGACCCTGTTTCAAAATAAAAAGATAAAAAGGGCTAGAGATATAGCTCAGTAGTAGAGCACTCCTGGGTTCAATCTCTAGTACTAAAGGGAAAAAAAAAGAAGAAGAAAGAAATTGGATTTTTACTACCATTTAATTTTAATTAATTTTTGGCAGTACTGGGGATTGAACCCAAGGGCATTCTACCTCCGAGCTACACCCCCAGCCCTACTTTTTATTCTTTATTCTTTATTTTGAAACAGGGTCTAAGTTGCAGAGGGCCTCACTAAGTAGCTGAGGCTGCCCACAAACCCAGATCCTCCGGTCTCAGCCTCCCAAGTACTGGGATTACAAGCGTGTGCCACCGCGCCCAGCCAATTTTAATTAATTTAAATAGTCACTGGTGGCTATGGCTATCATATTGGACAATGCAGGTCTAAAGAGTACCTCTGGGCTACTATTCAATAAGCTTTGGAGTTTATGGGTGAACATACTCAAATGCAGTTGTCTGACAACAGCTGCCACTCAGATCTATACGAAACTGGGCCAGTATTATTTAGTCATGGAGTTGCAAATGGAGCCTCTCCCAAAATATTTCTTCTCTGTAATTCTACGAACATGAAACAAATTATTTTCCAAATGTATCCTTTGGTTAAATTTGAAAATGACCACGGGCCATGGCACAAGTAACAGACCAATTTTTATGAACTACGAGTCTCCTTTCCAGCAGCCAGTTCCCGCATACCCAGGATCTCCTCGGGGTTCCACGGCTCCTGCTGCTCTGTGGACAGTCCCTCCACTGCCTTCCCCTCGGGGCTCTGCTGCCCAGACCAGCCGCCCCAGCCGGGGAACCAGGACTGAAGGTACTGCAGCATCCCGCTGCCTCCGCCGCTGCCGGGGTCTCCGGGGGAGTCTCCTGGGGAGTCCAGCTGCGGCTCTCGCAGACTCTGTGGCAACCGCAAAGGAGCAATCGTGAGCACCCAACGACAGACGCGAGCTGGGACGTGCCACGGACTGCCGTTTGTCCCAGACAGGAGCACTGTGTGCTGGGTCTGAACAAATCTTTTCACCGAGGATCTCTCACCTCTGCTAGTTCTTCTTGCTTATAAAATCGATCGTGAACCAGTTCACGCAGAATCTTCAATTCCTCGAAGCTCTGCTCCTCCTCAATCCGACACATTTCCTCCTGTTTGTGTAAAAGCAAAAACAAACCTAAACCGGGTGCGGTGGCGCACACCTGTAATCCCGGCACTTGTGAGGCTAAGACAGGAAAAGTGCAGGTTTGAGGCCAGCCTCAGCAACTTAGTGAGACCCTCAGCAACTTAGTGAGACACTGTTTCAATATATAAACAAACAGGGCTGGGGGTATAGCTCAGAGGTAGAATGCCCCTGAGTTCAATCCCCAGTACCACAAAACAAACAAGAAACCTAACATTTCTTCCTGGTTGTGTGAAAACAAAAACAAACAAACAGAAATCAGACACTGTAGCTCCAGAGAAACTGTACACCCTCACGAACCACAAGAACCACAAAGGAATCTACTGCCTCCACCGCTTCCACTGACGGCAAAACAAGCTGTTCATTAGCTACTTCCATGATTGCTGCCTACGGCTTTCCCTATAATCCAACAGATTTTCCTTGGTCTCAAAAACACCAAGTTTCACAGCTTCTGGGACTGAAGGCAGTAGGAAGATCACCCGGAACAGTCTCTGTGTTCAGGAAGGTCACTGCAGGCCGTGCCACCACAGCCTCCTGTGCACAGTGCCGGGGCCGTGCACACAGCGGTCAGAGGAGGCAGACGAGGGGACACTCCTCCCACCTTCGGAAGAGGAAGCAGGACCCAGTCACACAGTCGAGTATGCAGGCCCCAGCTCCTTCACATGACACACGGTGTCCTAGCAAGGACGTGACTGTTCTAACTTGTTATATACCAGTTAAGAATGAGCACAACGGCAGCCAGCGACATGCCAAGTTCAAAAAGAAAGGAGAAGCCAGGCCTGGTGGTGCACACCTGTCATCCCAGTATGTGGGAGGCTGGGACAGGAGGATCACAGGCTCGAAGCCAGCCTCAGCAACTTAGCGAGGCCCTCCACATCTTAGCAAGAACCTGTTTCCAAATAAAAAATAAAATAAGGCTGGGGGTATAGCTCAGAGGTAGAAGGCCCCTGGGTTCAATCCCCAGCACCACAAAAAAACAAAAAGTAGAATTAGCTATCCTAACCTGTTTCTTCTACCCTAACATTAAGAAAAGGGAGATTATGCCGGGCGTGGTGACGCACGCTTGTAATCCCAGTACTTGGGAGGCGGAGACCGGAGGATCCGGGTTCACGGCCAGCCTCAGCTACTTAGTGAGGCCCTCCGCAACTTCATGAGACCCAGCTTCAAAATAAAGTATAAAAAATAGAGACGGGGGTGTAGCTCGGAGGTAAAAACGCCCCTGGGTTCCACCCCCGGTATGGCAAAAAAAAAAAAAAAAGAAAAAAGAAAAGGGAGATTATACGTGTTTACTTGCCCACCTCAGTGGTAATCTAGATTTTCCCCTCTCTCCATGTTTTTGCATGTGCCTTTGAGAAAATCATCCAAAACAAAATGTCTGGTTTAGTGCATCTTTCCTGTAGTGTCCCTATGTCGACAGCTATGTCTGGCACGGATGAAGAAAGCATCACCAAGCGAGGGGGCCACAGCCTCAGGAGCCGGCAGGAGAGATGAGAACCCCTACAGATTCACTGTGCATGCTGAAGGGAAAGTAATATTCCTTTTTGCTTGGAAGAATCTTCTAAAGAAATGGCTAATTAAGAGACATTACCTAAGCCAAAACATTGGAAATGGTCTAAATTGCTATTATAAAAACTGATGTTCACAAAAGCAAAACAAATCAAGTTCCCCAAAGAGATGACAAGCAGACAGACCAGGGGAGAGGTGGGTCCCCTGTCAGGATTCAATGGGGAAAGGTCTAGGGTCTGTAGCCCACTGGTAATTCAAACGTGAGCCTGCCTTCCCCACCTGTGACACCACCTTCTGCCTCACCTCTACCACCATAAAAACCCGAGGTTAATCAAGACGGCTGGGATTATGGCAAATGTAGGCCAAACTCCACAGGGATTAATTGCAGGCTGCAGACGCAAAGAATTAGGACTAGGATCAGGCTTTGAAGAGATGCAGGTAACTACACAAAAGGATCTCCAGAGCCCTGCACAGAGAGCTGCGGAGGAGGAGCAGCGTGGGCACACAGGCCTGGCAGGACCGTGGCCATCTTTTCCTCCTCCTGCCCCCCCATGTCCTGGCTCTCCCCGGGCAGCAGAGGGTAGAGGATGCTCTGGCCACGATGAGGCTGGTGGCCTTCCAAGAACTTCTCGCTCCACCAAGACAAACTACTCTATAAAATGATGCCCCTGGCAACAGACTCTGCTTCTTCCCAGATCCCATCTTCTTCGGCCTTTGAGAGAATATTCTCATCCTCTGAATGAAAGCAAGAAACTCAAGACAAGAGTCTACTTACCTTGTCGTCTGCAGACAGTAAGCCTCCTTTTAACTTGTTGAAATATTTGTCAGTGTAAAATACAGCATCGTGGGCACGGTGCAGTAAGAAGTCCCAGGTACACCGCTTCCTCTGCTCTCTGATTTCATACAAGTTAGCATTCAACGCAAAATACCACCATTCTCGGCAGCTGAAACATTCACAACAATGTATTATGTCTCACAATAAAAGCAACCACAGCGCTACTGATCCAGGACAATCCACATAATACCACTCCTCTTCTAAGACATTCTCCCTCATATTAGCCCTCAGTTTATGTCTCAGGCTTATTTTAATATTAAGCTAAACCCACTATGTGCGGAAAGTAAATCTGCTGCCAGAGAACAAGGAGCAGCAGACCCCTGTGTGTCGATAACAACACAGTACTCAGTTGGCTTTGCTCCCCGCTGAGAGCACATCACGTGCCGACGGTAAGGCAAACACCATCTTCAGACAATTACCAAGAACATGACTACTAGAGATTTTAAACTCAATTTCTAGGAAAATACATGGAAATATACAGGATCTTTAAAACGGTTTTTATATATCAGAATGATCAAATTTATAAATGCAACATCAAAAGATTTATTTTTGATATGGAAGTTAGAAAGTACAGTACAATGTACAGACATGACCAAACAGCCTGGAAGAAAAGATGTAGAAAAGTAGGTTCAAAGAATACTGAAGAGTAATTAACCGTACGCCAGATCGCACCAGAGCACATTATCTACTTGCTAAACTAGACTAAGAGGAACTTCTGAGTTCACTACACTCTAAGAGCAAAGCTTAACTGAATAAATATGCAATAAGGATATCAACAATAAGAGGAATGGCATTTTAAGAGACAGAAAAGCCAATCCTCCTTTTATCCCCGCCATGTGGAAAGGCCAGTGAGGCATGTTTCCATCTCTGCATTAAAGAGCCCTTACTTCTTGGATACCGCCACTTTGGGTTTCCACTTCCGGAACTTCACCTGCCTCTCCTTTCGCTCCAGCTCCTTGAGGAATCCCATGATTTGACGGTATTGCAGCTTTTTATAAGAGATTAAGAGAAACTAGGTTAGAACAGACTTGGTTCTTCTACTCAGTTGAGACCTATAACAAGAACATTCATATTTGTCAATCCACTGAATTGAAATCCAGTGCAAATTAAAGTCCAAAACACCAGCAATCGAGGGGCACGTCTCTGGGACACTGCCGGTTACGTGTTTCTGTTTACTATGTCTCTTGTATTCTTTGCTTAGCACTTAGGAGCATCAAATCAAAACTGGGATGAGCCCAATTTAGCTATATAACAGAGAGCGGAGCCTTTTTTTTTTTTTTTTTTTTGGCGGTACCAGGGATTGAACCCAGGGGCATTCTACCTCTGAGCTATACCCCCAGCCCTATTTTTTATTCCTTATTTTGAAACAGGGTCTCACTAAGTAGCTGAGGCTGTCCGTGAACCCGGATCCTCTGGTCTCAGCCTCCCAAGTACTAGGATTACAAGCGTGCACCACCACGCCCAGCAGAGAGCGGGTTCTGTACCTAACACAACCTGGACCTGGAGAGAGGCTTCCACAAGCCCATTCTTTCCTGCTAAGATACCGTGACGGCTCAAGGCCTTCTGTTCACAGTTCTCCTTCCCCGCCAGTTCCTAGTCTGGCAGTGAGCCTCGGCCTGCGGGAAGGAGTGTACCTGAGACAGCTTCAGGGGAATGGTCTCCAGCTGAATATCACATTCAAGGCGGGGGCTGTGCCGGGACCGCAGAGGCTCCTTGGAGCAGTTCCTCTTCAAGAGCGCGGACGCGCACACGGGCTCCAGCACGTAGTGGTGACTGCGACTCTCCATGCTCCTGGCCATGGCCTCCTGCGGTCACAAGAACATCTGCTGTGTTCACGCTGCCCCCTTCTGCTCATCACGCTCATAATGCTGGGGTGTTATGACAACAGTCAGGATCACAGCTACAGGCTGTGTCACAACAGCAAATGTCATCTAATCTACAGGATATTCTAGCAGATTCCAAAATAGCATAAAATTGAGCTCTAAGCTAATATTTTAAAATGTTATTTTTATATCTTCATGGGTAATACACATGGTTTAAAATTTTAAAGGCAAAAAAAAAGGTGAAACGTCTCTTTCCTCTTCTCATCGCCAGCCACCCATTCACCCTGCGCAGAGGCGACCAACAGCGCCTACAGCTTCTTCCGTCTCCCACCAGAGACTCATAGTCAGGCAACTCTATAATGTTCTGTTTTCTTGCACAAATGTTATAAAAGCTGTTTTATCTTAGTTTTTTTAAACTGTTATAGTATATTGTAGAGACCATTACATATTCATCATAGAGATCTTTACTATTATTATCACTATTATGATGATGATGATTATATTTGTGGGCCTGGGGATTGAACCCAGGCGCATTCTACCTCTGAGCTACACCCCAGCCCTTTTTTTGTTGTTGTTTTGAAAGAGGGTCTCACTAGGTTGCTGAGACTCTAGCTACACTGCTGAGGCTGTCTTTGAACCTGCAATCCTCCTGTCTCAACCTCCCAAGTACTGGGATTACAGGCGTGTGCCAGCACGCCAGGCTTGCCTTTATTTATTTATTTTTTTGGCGGTACTGGGGATTGAACCCAAAGGCATTCTACCTCCAAGCTACACCCCCAGCCCTATTTTATTCTTTATTTTGAAACAGGGTTTCACTAAGTTGCAGAGCGCCTCACAAGTTGCTGAAGCTGGCCATGAACCTGTGATCCTCTTGTCACAGCCTCCCATGTACTGGGATTACAAGCGTGCGCCACCACGCCCAGCTGCCTTTATTTTTAATAGTTGCATAATGTTCTACTATATGAATTCAATATTTATTTAATTAAGTTAGCAAAGTCATTCTGTACAATAGCCTGCAAGCCAAAGAAAACGGTGGGTAGGAGGAAAAACAGGTCACTTCTCAATTTCACTAAAAACAAACTATGGTTTCCTTACAAAAAGAATACAGTTTTTTATCCTTCACAAACAGTAACATTTTATATCCATGATTTGTAACTTTCTAAGTATGTTTGAAATGCCACTGAAGGTAAGCAGTAAGAGAGCTCCTCTTTGAGAATCACATCCAGTGCTCTGTTCACTTAAAATCCAGATGTCCACCCGGGCGTGGTGGCGCACGCTTGTAATCCCAGTACTTTGGGAGGTGGAGACCAGAAGATCCGGGTTCGCGGCCAGCCTCAGCTCACGCACGCGCGCACG
>PVJS01009964.1:14136-49193 GCA_004027185.1 Glis glis
AAAAAAAAAAAAAAAAATCCAGATGTCCAGTATGTATGTGGCCAAAAGAATGAAAAACTGTAACATGCAAACGGTAGGATACTACACAGCAGTAAGAAGCGATGAGCTAGCAATACTTTTTTTTTTGGTACTGGAGATTGAACCCAGAGGCATTCTACCTCTGAGCTATACCCCCAGCCCTGTTTTATTATTATTTTTGAAACAGGGTCTCGCTAAGTTGCTGAGGGACCTCACTAAGTTGCTGAGGCTGGCCTCGAACCTGTGATCCTCCTTCTCAGCCTCCCAAGCACTGGGGTTACAGGCATGTGCCACCATGCCCAGCTTCAAACATATCTTAAAAACATAACTTTAAGCCGGGCGTGGTGGCGCACGTTTGTAATCCCAGTACTTGGGAGGCTGAGACAGGAGGATCACAGGTTCACAGCCAGCCTCAGCGACTTAGTGAGGCCCTCCGCAACTTAGTGAGACCCTGTTTCAAAATAAAGAATAAAAAATAAGGCTGGGGGTGGAGCTCAGAGGTAGAATGCCCCTGGGTTCAATCCCTAGTACTGCAAAAAAAAATAAATAACTTTAAGCGAAAAACAACCTATACAGCACTTGGATATAAATTTAAAACATACATAAAACACTGCATATTGTTCAAAGTTACAGACACAGCAAGCACCTGAGGCGAACACACTTGAGAGTGGACGCCTGTGGAGGAAAAGAGGGCTGGGGTGGGAGTCAGATGCAGGACGCCACCCCTGCAAGGCAGTGGTCCTACAGCATTTTCCTTCAGTGCTGTCTTGTAATAAAGCCCCCGCCAGAACCATACCTGTAACTCCACCTGAGGCAAATCCCCCAATAAAGTGCAATCCACGTCCCAGTAGATGCTGAACTCCGCCACGTCCAGTCGTTTTTTCCGCATGAGCTTCTGTACCTGCGGGAAGAAAACTGGATGACTGTCTGTATTCGCGAACTTATCAATTCACTCAACAAACCGTATGTGAAACTTCGTGCATCAGGCACTTTGCAAAGTGCGGGGCATACAAAACTAAATTAAAACATGATTTGGCTCTTACAGAGTTCAAAATCTAGCCAGCTTGGGGATACGAACATACTAACAAATAATTTTAACTACACAGAAGCAGCAGAGGAAGAATATATTAGACGCTATGAGCAAACAAAAGAGAAAACGTCATTGTGCGGATCAGTGTCAAAATATGTAGGAGTTTCACAAAAACAGTTCATAGGAGGGAAGGACTGTGTTGATGTAAAGGCCCAGTATCTTCAGGGGCCAGGGAATAAACATGTGTACCTGGAACCATGGGTGGACAGGGGGCGGTGTTGGTACATGCATATGAATGCGTATCTGGAGTGGGGAGTTAGTTAAGTATTGGGAAAAGTATCTGGGAATATTGCTAGGGATACTGGATAGGATGGTGTCCTCCCCTCCCAAGAAAAGTTATGACCACCCAGAAGCTGTGAATGTGACCTTATTTGAAAATAGGGTCCTTTTTTAAACTTTTTTATTGGTGCACTGTAACTATACATCATAGGTTCAGAGTGACAAACATATACGTGCGCGCAGCATTCGTTGTGTTTCCCCACACTTCCCACCCTCCCCCCTCCCCATGGATAGTCTTTACATCAATACAAGTAACTTCATGTATGAACAGAAGATTGTTTGCATAGTCACCATCACCAGATCTCCCCTTCCTCCTTCCCCTCCCCCATTCCACTAGTGTCTCCCTCATTTATCTGGGGTCCTCTTTGGTTCCCAGTTTCTCTCTGGCTTCCACATATGAGTGAAAACAGCTGGCCCTTCACTTTCTACGACTGGCTAATCTCACTAAGCATAATAGTCTCGAGTTCCATTCATTTTCCTGCAAATGACATAATTGTGTTTTTATGGCTGCGTAGAATTCCACTGTGTGTATAGACCGTAATTTCATAATCCTTTCGTCTGTTGACGGACACCTAGGCTGGTTCCAGTTTGGCTATCGTGAATTGAGCTGCTATAAACATGGAAATGCATGTGTCGCTATAGTAATCTGATTTCAATTCCTCTGGGAAGATCCCCAAAAGTGGCATGGCTGGGTCGTATGGTGGCTCCATTTCCGGTCCTTTAAGGAACCTCCATACTGATCTCCACAGAGACTGGACTAATCTGCCATCCCATCGACAGTGTGTAAGGGTTCCTATTCCCCACACCCTCGCCAGCATTTACTGTGCTTTGTATTCTTGACGATCGCCATTCTAACTGGGGTTAGATGGAAACTCAGTGTCGTTTTGCTTTGCATTTCCCTGATTGCTAATGATGTTGAACATTTTTTCACATACTTATTGGCCATTTGTAGTTCTTCTTTTGAGAAGTGTCTATTCGGATCCATTGCCCTTTTTTTATTGAGTTCTTTGTTTTCTTAGTATTGAGGGTTTTTTGTTTTTATTTATTTATTATAGTACTAAGGCTTGAACCCAGGGGCATTCTACCTCCGAGCTATACCCCCAGCCCATTTTTTATTTTTTGTTTTGAAACAGGGTGTCGCTAGGTTGCTGAGAGTCTCACTAAGTTGCTGAGGCTGGTCTCGATCATGCAATCCTCTTGTCTCAGCTTCCCAAGTACTGGAACTACAGGTGTGCACCACCAGGCCCGGCTAGTATTGAGTTTTTTAAGTTTTTTATATAGTCTAGATATTCTCTATCAGAGTAGTAGAAAATAGGGTCTTTAAGCCAGGTGTGGTGGCTGCACATGCCTATAATCTCAGTACTTGGGAGGCTGAGACAGGAGGATCATGGATTCAAGGCCAGCCTCAGCAACTTAGCAAGACCCTGTTTCAAAATAAAAAATAAAAAGGGCTAGGGATGTAGCTCAGAGATAGCATGCCCTCGGTTTAAGCCCCAATAACAACAAAAAAGAAAAGAAAATCGGGTCTTTGCAGATGTAATCAAGTTACAATGAGGCCATGCTGGATTAGTATTGTTGCTAATCTAATGAGTGGTGTCCTTATAAAAAACAAAAACAGGCAGAGAGGGGGGAAGGCCACGTGAAGACAGAGGCAGAGGCTGGAGTGCCGCATCTGTGAGCCAAGGTATGCCGAGGGTTTTCAAGAACCACCAAAGGCGAGGAGAGGGGTAGGGGACAGTCTCGCCCTCGGCACCTGCAGGACAAACCAACCCACTGATTTCAGATTTCTGGTCCAGAATTAATTTCTGTAGTTTTAAGTCATCTAGCTTGTGGCAATGTGTTAGGGCACATTGGAAACAAATACACTAAGAAAGTTTATGCCACCGTACTAAGTTGTTCAGGCTTCACGCTTTAAGTGACACAGAGCCACCAAAAGTTGTTTTTTTTTGGGGGGTACCGGGGATTGAACCCAGGACGTTCTACCTCTGAGCTACACCCCCGGCCCTATTTTTTATACTTTATTTTGAAACCAAGTCACACGAAGTTGTGGAGGGCCTCACTAAGTAGCTGAGGCTGGCCGCGAACCCGGATCCTCCGGTCTCCGCCTCCCAAGTACTGGGATTACAAGCCTGCGCCACCACGCCTGGCCACCAAAAGTTTTGATGGGGCAAATGCCAAGATCCCAAGCCCAAGTATGGGTTTTGGAGGTTTTTGTGGGTTGTTTGTTGTTTTTTTGAGAGGCAATTTGGCATACGGCTTCGCTTTTTACCTTTTTATGGATGCACTGTACTTGGATATGGTAATGAGATTCACAGTGACACATTCACACACCCACATGACATTATTTGGTGTGTTTCCTTCCCCGTATCTCCCCTTTCCCTCTCCCAAGTATGGGTTTTAGACACAGAACTGTGCAACAATGTAAGGCAGAGCTTCCCCCTGATGTGCCAGAAAAATCAAGTCATGAGTGTGTCAAGATAATGAGCCCGTTTATGGAAACAAATTATATTTTAGAAACATTTGGTTACTCTGAGCTTGCCTCTTCAGGCCCCAAGCAGCCACAGCCACTTGCCCCAGCATACTGCACAAATCTCAGCTTTTTTCTGCGGTGCCACAATTGTGGGAAAGAGTGGGCAGCCTCCGTACAGAATGGATCAGAAGACCCTGAAGTCACAGAACAGGGCACTTCATCAGCCCAGGCGAAGGCCGACAGGATGCAAGACAGCAGTCACACGAGGGTGGAGAAGAAGCCACATTTGAGACCGTGACAGGAAAAATCAGCAGGACACTGGACCAAGTGGAGATGGAAATGAAGGATGAGCAAAGGCCTCTCAGGGTCGGAGTAGGGAGGAAAAACATGCTGTGGGGTGAAGGAGCAGATAGGAAATCGCAGGGACTCTGCAGCCACCTGGTCTCCGTTGTAGCTACTCCTCTTTGTGGCTCCGGTACAAAAGCAGCCCTGACAAGACTAAGGAGTGTGGCTGTGATCCAGTAAGACTTTCTTTACAAAAGCAGGTGGAGGGGGCAGATTTGGCCAAACTATCCTTTGCCAACCTGCTCCAGAGCTGGTGCACCTGGCTCCACTTCATCTCTCCGTACCTCAGTGCGCGCAGCCATAAAGGGAGTGCAACAGCGGTGTTGAAAACTAAGAAGAATTAAGTGAGTCACAGCGTGTTAAAGGCACTTAGCACTGTACCTAACACATAAAAGGATTCAAAAGCTATTAGTCATTGTTTGTTTTATTAAATAAAAATTGCAGGAAGCCATTGTTTTGAGCTAAGCTCCTATACTGAGCCCCAACAGATCAGACTAAAAATCTAAATGGAGTCTCTGTTGAAGTTCCATTCAGCTGAAACTAAGCTGTTTATCACACCAAGAGAAATGGAAGAAAACAGGCAAACTTCCCAATCAGGCTAATTTTAATTCATATGATAATGAAGTTCCCTCTGCCATTCATCCTTACCTCCTTTAACCCCTACAAAAAATAACCTGAAGTAATCTGATGTTAACCAGCTAGCTTTCCCGTGTTCTGCCCCTCCCTTACAAGTAAAGCAACTATGAAATGATTTTGTTCTGTTCTGCTTTCCTCTGCCCTTCAGTCTATAAAACCGGCCTCCTCTGCTCAGCCCATCAGCACGCATTCTACCCTAAAAAAGTGAAGTGTTGCCCAATTCTAGAATAGAAAATAAAGTCAATTGAGACCTGTGAGTTGTTGCAGCCTTGTTCTTTGACAGATCTAACATTCAGTAACATGTTAGAGAAAAAGGTTCATTTCATGGAGGCAAAATAAGAAGACAGACTACAATGGGACCCATTCTGGTTAAAACCAGCTGTGCTGGAGGATGAAATGCATTTGGTGTTTGTCCTCAGTTCTTCACACAGCTCTCCTAAATCATCTCGAAGCTCCTAAGTGATATCTGGTTATGTTTTTGTTACTGTTTGGAAGTTCCTGGGTGATATCTTTTGTGAGTATCTTTTGTTATTCATAATAAATCTTTATTACCACACCTGAGTTTATGCTAAGTAGGTGACTTAGGGTTGCTACCCCTACACAGCCTCAGGAGGGGGCAGGTCACCAGAAAGACCAGATAATTTTAGGGCTGGAACTTTTGCTCTCCCCCACCAACCTCTGAGTAGGGGGTTGGAGATTAAACTTAATTAAAAAACTCAACACTGAGTACAGTGGCCCAGGCCTGTAATCCCAGCTACCTGGGAGGCTAAGGCAGGAGGATCACAAATAAGTCAGCTGGTTAACTTGGTGAGTTGCTATGTTAGAATAAAAAGAGCTGGGGATGCCGCTCAGTGGTGAAGCACTCGCCTTCACAACATTCATGAATACCTGGATTTAATCCCCAGCACCGGAAAAAAAAAAATTTAAACAATGAGATTTGACGAACTTCTAGACTGCTGACCACTAGAAGGAGACATATGTATGCCCCTCTTCATCTGGCTGTATAATAAACTGCTAAAGTATTTCCCTGAGCTCTGTGAACTGCCCTAGCAAATCACCAAACCTGATGATGGGTCACAGACTGTGATTTACAGCCGGTCAGTCAGAAGCACAGGTCACAACCAGTACTGGGAATGGCATCTGAAGTGGGGGGTCCTGTGGGCCTGAACCTTAACCTGCACCAGAACTGAGTTAAACTACAGGACAGCCAGCTGTCTGCTGGGGAGCTGCTTGGTGTGTGGGGGAAAATCCCACACACCTGATGCCAAAAGCGATGTGTGCAATAGGCAAGTTAGGCAATCAGCCTAGGTGTCCACCGACAGATGAATAAAGAAAATGCGGTATATATAGATACACACTGGAGTTGTATGCAGCCATAAAAAATTATTTGCAGGAAAATCATATTAAGAGAAATAAGGCAGACTCAGAAAGACACGTTATTATATGCTTTCTCTTATACATGGAAACTAGACGGGGGGGAGAAAATCAGTAACAACAAAAAAAGAGATCATCGAAGTGAAAGGGAGACCAATGGAGTAGAGGAAGGGAATGGGGAGGATGGGAGGCAGGGGAACGGGAGGTGTTAGGGAGTGAATTGATCAAATGATGTTATGTCATGTGTGAACACGCCACAATGAAATCCACTATTCTGTGTAATTAATAAGCACCAATTTTAAAAAGTGGTGTATGAAGAGTCTAGAGAAACAATGTTTAATCAAACAAGCCTAAAACACCACAGAGGCCTCCCATAATTAGTTTGAAAAAAAAAAAAAAGAACCAGGCACAGTGGTGCATGCCTGTAATCCTAGTACTTGGGGGGCTGAGACAGAGAATCGCAGACTGGAGACCAGCCTCGGCGACTTAGTGAGACTCTCAGCAACCTAGCAGGATCCTGTTTCAAAATAAGAAAAAAAGAAAAACAGGGCTGGGGGTGTCGCTCAGAGGCAGAATGCTCCTGGGTTCAATCCCTAGTACCAAACAAACACACAAAATAAGAATAAGAAGGTCAGAAGAGAGGTGGAGAATGGAGTTCAAGATGTGGAAACCCTCAGCAAAAAATTCCCGGGTGGCAATTCCAACTATGAAACAGAGTGTTTCCCCAAGGAGTGCACATAGGAGAAGAAAACCAAAGATGAAATCCTTTCTGTACCTCGGCTTCTTTGTGTATAAATGAAAGTGACATAACCTTAGGTCAGAGAACAGTCACTGTTTCCCTAGCCCAGCAAATCAGTTCTGCTGTCTACAGATAAGAGACATGCATACCTGCCACGGAACTTAGCAGGAAAGAAGGCAATCTCACTTCTACGACACTACAGCAAAAAGCAGAGCCCTGAATCCCCCAGAACACCGCTCTCTTCCTGGCGTGGAGTCAGGTTCATACTCACAGGCTCATTCACGGCGTTCTGCATGGACACGTTCTTAATGCAGACGCCAAACGCAAAAGGGTGGGAAGGGTTGGTGACGCCGTCTTCAAAGCGTAAATGGACATCTTGGATTTTTAGCTGCAAAGTGGAGAAAAGGAAAAAACACATTTAGATGACTGCTGCTGCTGAACACCATAGGAAGGAGGCAAACTGCCCTTAAAACACTAAGGTAAATCATAGCAAGCATTTTTTTGGGGGGTGGTATTGGGGATTGAATACAGGGACATTCTACCTCTGAGCTACACCTCCAGCCCTTTTTATTTTTATTTTGAAATGGGGTCTCGCTAAGTTGCTAAAGCTGGCCTCGAACCTGCGATCCTCCTGCCTCAGGCTCCTGAGTACTGGGATTATAGACGTGCGCATTTTAGGCAAACTTAATATATCCGGTTTTCTGTATGTTCCTAAGAGAGTCATAATCACAAATTGCACATGAATGACATTTCTTTGTGATTAATGTTATCTCAAGAAGAAAGCTACAATACTTTCACTAAATCATTTCAGAAGACACGTTAAAAAATGCTAAAAGACATAATACCATTGCTCCCACTCTTGTGATATCTTAACCCTGTCTCTATGTCCCAGCATCTAGGCCCAGGAACACCGACCAGCAAGGCACGTAAACTATGTATGTATGTATGTATGTATTTGCCCTTGCCTTGTAATTGGGCTACAAAAAGGCACTCTGTTTTAATGAATTAAAAATAATAGTAATGCCAAGAGTGGTGGCGCACGCTTGTAATCCTAGTACTTGGGAGGCCGAGACAGGAGGATCGCAGGTTCAAGGACAACCTCAGCAAGTAGTGAGACTCTCATCAACCTAGTGAGACCCTGTTTCAAAATAAAAATAAAATAGGGCTGGGGGTGTAGCTCAGAGGTAGAATGTCCCTGGGTTCAATCCCTAGTACCAAAATAAATAAATAAAATAGAAAATAAAAAGACAACACACAAAATGCAAATCATATATGTGATAAGGGACTAGCATTCAGAATAAATAACCAGCTCTTATAACTCAACAATAAAAAGACAAACTGATTTTTTAAATAGCAAAAAAATTTCAATTAATATTTCTCCAAAAAACGATATACAGGGCTGGGGGTACAGCTCTGGGAGAGCACTGGCCGAGCATGTGTGGGACCCCGGGTTCCATCCCCAGCACCGCAAAAAAAAAAAAGATGCACATCTGGCCAATAAACATAGAGAAAGGCACTCAACATCATCAGCCACTGTGGAAAGGCAAATCAAACCCACGAGGAGAGCCAATCAGGTGGCACAGGCCTGTGATCCCAGCTCTTGGGAGGCTGAGACGGGAGGATCTCAAGTTCAAGGCCAGCCTCTGCAACTTAACAAGATCCTGTTTCAAAATAAAAAAAAATAAAAAGGGCTGGGGTGGGCTGGGGTTTCAAAATAAAAAAATAAAAAGCTCAGTGATAGACCCCCCCAATTCGATCCCCAGTACCACACACACACAAATATATATAAAATCACAAGGAGATACCACTTCACACCTACAAATATGGTTATAATCAAAAGACAGACAATAGCTGGGCGTGGTGCACACACTTGTAATCCCAGTACTTGGGAGGCTGAGACTGTAGAATCGCAGGTTCACAGCCAGCCTCAGCTTCTTAGTGAGGCCCTCTGCAACTTAGTGAGACCCTGTTTCAAAATAAAGAATAAAAAATAGGGCTGGGGGTGTAGCTCACAGAATGCCCCTGGGTTCAATCCCCAGTACAAAAAAAAAAAACCAAGTACTGATGAAGATGTGGTGGAGAAACTGAAATGCTCATACACTGCTAGCGGAGCTGTAACATCGTGCGGCCTCTCTGGAATAGCCTGGTAGCCCCTCAAAGGGTAAACGGTTACCATGACTCAGCCATTCCTGGGTATATACCTGGTAAAACTGAAAACATGTTCATACAAAAGGCTACACACAGAGGTTTACAGCAGTATTATTCGTAACAGCCAAACAGAAACAACCCAAATGTCCGTCAACTGATGAAACGAAAAACAGAACACAGTATATCCTAGAACTGCAGAAGCTCCCACGCGAACACTCCATTCAACAGACTTGACCAAACTTTAACATGGTCTCCAGTGGACCAAGGCCACATCCCTGGGACAACTCCGTCTCCTTTTGAGTTCCTGCCTGAAAACACTCAGGACGGTCAGAAGAATTTATTGTTTGTTTTAGCCAACACCTGACAGAGGCCCCGGACCTCCCTTTCATAGAGCATTTGACAAAAAGAGTTTACAATTGTGAATCTTTTCTTTGAGAGAACACACACACACACACACACACACACACACTCAGGAATGTGTTTCTTAAGGACATGAAATGTAATCATCAGGAAGGATGGGAGGATGGAGCTTGGCCAGCGGCAGACACAGCTGGCCTAATCACATTCACTAACACTTTGTAATTCCTCACGGGAGCCCCTCCCGCCCTTCCCTACACCCTCACACTCCCTATAAAAGGAGCCACCTCTGCATAATCAGAATGGAGCTCAGCTCTTGCCCCTACCATCAGTAGTTGCTGAATAAAATCTCAGCAACTTAGTGAGACCCTGTTTCAAAATAAAAATATAAAGAACTGGGGGAGCAACACCAGTGTAGCTTGGAGGTAGAATGCCCCTGGGTTCAATTCCCAGGATCAAAAAAGAATTATTTATTTTAGCTATCACTGATTTTAAAAATTAGTTATTTTTATTTTAGTTTAGTTTAATAACAGCTTTATTTAGATGTAGTTCATGCACTAGAAAGTTCACCTTTTAAAGTATATAGTCTAGTTTTTTAGTATGTTTACAAAGCTGTGTATTGATCACAGCTATATAATTCCAGAACATTTTTATTATCCCCAAAAGAAACCTCACGTCCAGCTGGTAGTCACTGCCAGTTCTCCTCTCCCTCAAGTTCTTGGCAACCACTAATCTAGTTCCTGCATGGATCTGCCTATTCTGGACACTTTGTGTAAATGGAATCATACGTTACACACTATACGCGGCCTGGCTGCTTTCATTTAGCATAGTGTTTTCAAGGTTCATCCATGTAGTAACATGTACCAGTACTTTATTTCTTTTTATTATTAAAAAATAAATTCCATTGTATGGATTAACAAAGATGAGCAGAGCCAGACATTAGTTAAAGCTGTAAAAACAAATTTTGCATGTGTGTGTGTGGTACTGGGGATTGAACCCAGGGATGCTCTACCACTGAGTTATACCCCTAGCCCTTTTTATTTATTTTGAGACAGGGCCTCACTAAATTGCCCAGACTGGCCTCGAACCTACGATCCTCCTGTCTCAGCCTCCCAAGTACTGGGATTACAGGCCTGCACTACTATGCCAAGCTTAAATAAATCTTGAAATAGAATTCAAAGCAGTCACTTAAAATGTACCAATCTTTTTGTCAATGTTATGAAAGTTATGAAACCAAAAACCTCAGACTATATTTTTTGGGAACACAGCATACCTTAAATACACTCGGCTTGGGTCACCTTGGCATTTCAAGAAAACCGTAGAGGTCATAAATATAGGCTAACTCTTATGACACTCATGAAATTCAGTGTGGACCCTGATTTAGTTTATGAAGACAAAGTATAATTGTAATTACAGTAGAAAACATGACCAATAGCCCAGCACCACTGTCACACATCAAACTGCCACCAGATACCTCAGTGAGAGGTTAACTATCTTAGTGGGCTGCTCACAACTGACTATATGACTGACTAGACACCAGGTATCCAACCTCTCTCATGTCACAGATGAAGAAACTGACCAGAGAGAGTACGCGATGTGCCTGAAACCAGTCACCAAGGCTCGAGGAACCTGGCTTCTGAGGAGATAAGTTCTTCAGCAATTCAAAAAGAAAGCGCAGCCAGGGGAATGGAAGCGGGATGGAAACTCCTACTCACAGCAGCGGAGGCCAGAAAAACCTGTGCCTGCCAGAGCGCGGCTGGCTTTTCAGGTTCTCCCTCTGGCACCGCCTGCAAAAGGGCACACCTGAGCAGCCAGCCCGACCCACACCCCGCATCCGTGCAACCCACAAGAAACGAGCGACCGAGAAGCGAAACTCGTGCGCGCCTCGGAAATCCCTTTCATGTTTACTCTTCATAAAAGGCGACGGGACTTACTTCGATGTTCTCCACAATTCTCGTAACAACTGAGGCAGTCACTGAATACCAGTAGGATTCGCCTTTCTGCTGCCGTTCACTCTGCAAGGGAAAGGGCAGCGTTAGCAGAGCCCAGGGCTTTGCTCATCTCCAGAGCGCTCCCGCGGCTGCCCCACGGCTGCTTGCCTTCCATTTCTCCTCCAGGGCCTGAAGCAGCGCTTTCTTGCGCTCCCTTTCCAGCAGCTTCTCCTTCTCATCGTTGAAGTCCTGGATTTTCTCAGGGGCTCCAATTAAGTGGAGGCTGGAGATGGAGATCACCCACGGGTCCACGTGCGGGCGGTAGAAGGGGATCTGAAGGGTCACTTTCCCTATTAAACCTGGGAGGACAAGGAAAAGCTCATTCAATGTCTGGACATATTTTTTATTCATTCCATTTCTCAGATTTTTCCTAGTCCCCTTGAAGTCGCCATGATTATTTGTCCATTTTTTTTTGTGTGTGTGTGGTACCAGGGATTGAACTCCGGGGCGTTCTACCTCCGCGCTACACCCCTGGCCCTATTTTTTATACTTTATTTTGAAACCGGGTCTCACGAAGTTGCGGAGGGCCTCACTAAGGAGAGAGAGAGAGAGAGAGAGCGCGTGAGAGCTGAGGCTGGCCGCGAACCCGGATCCTCCTGTCTCCGCCTCCCAAAGTACTGGGATTACAAGCATGCGCCACCACGCCCGGCTCCATTTATTTTTTAATTTAAAAAAATAGGCAGCAGGCTCTCGCACATGTGCAACAAGTGCTAGTGGGCTGGGATCTGTAAGAACAAGGCTTAATGAATTAACCTACAAAAAGCTCAGTGAGATTTTATCACATCAAAAGCAGCCTCCCCCCTCCGGAAATTCTCTTCCCCAACTGGACTGCACCTTAAACTCCCTCGGGGTGTCTCTCCACCCACTGCACCTGCACAGGCCCTGGACACAAACCTCATTTCTTGTTACTTATTAATTGGCTGGTTGATAAGTATTCATTGGAAGTTATCAGACCAATAATATGTCCAACCTTGAACATAACCATCACAAAATGAAAGGTAGGTAACACTGCTGTCGCGTGCATCTGTGAAGAACTCTGATTCCTCACGAGGACCTGGACTGGAGACTCAGCAGCCTGGGAGACTGTGATGCTCATTTCCCACTTCCCTCCATTTCTAGCCAAGGCTCCTGAATACAAGCTTCCTTGAAATCCAACTTAGAAGAGGCAAAACATCTGAGCCGGGCGTGGCGGCGCACGCTTGTAATCCCAGTACCTGGGAGGCTGAGACAGGAGGATCGCAGGCTCAAGGCCAGCCTCAGCAACTTAGTGAGACCCTCTGCAACTGAGTGAGACTGTTTCAAAATAAAGAATAAAAAATAGGGCTGGGGCTGTAGCTCGGAGGTAGAATGCCCCTGGGTTCGATCCCCAGTACCGCCAAAAAACAAAAAAAGAAGAAGAGGCAAATCATTTTGCTACAGGAATAGTGCAGAACATCTGAGCTGTTCTAATGGCTCTCTCAAAGATCCACACAGCCCAAGTAACATTCTTTGTTTGTGTGTGTATGTGGTACTGGGGATTGAACCCAAGGGCATTCTACCTCCGAGCTGCACCGCCAGCCCTTTTTATCTTTTGTCTTGAAACAAGATCTCACTAGGTTGCTGAAGGTCTCAGTTGCTGAGGCTGGCCTTGAACCTGCGATCCTCCTGTCTCAGCCTCCCAAATACTGGGATTACAGGTGTGCGCCACCATGTCCAGGTCCAAGTAATATACTGCTTCTGAACGCAGCAAATGG
Source organism: Glis glis (assembly GCA_004027185.1). Lineage (NCBI taxonomy): Eukaryota > Metazoa > Chordata > Mammalia > Rodentia > Gliridae > Glis > Glis glis. The sequence continues at coordinate 27,317 of PVJS01009964.1, forward strand.
TATTAGTGTGTGATTGTTCCCCGCTAAGATCTGGAATCCAAGTGGAATCAAACTGTTAAATTTAAGAGAATATCATTAACAATGGTATTTTCTTTTTCTTTCTTTTTTTTCAGTACTAGGGATTGAACCCAGGACCTCGTGCATACTAAGCAAGTGATCTACCACTAAGCTATACCCCTAGGCCTATTATCTCATCTTAAACTTTTATAATGACTCTTTTATTTTCTTTTTTGTGTATGGTACCTGGGGCATTCTACCTCCAAGCTATACCTCCAGCCCTATTTTATTTTTATTTTGAAACAGGGTCTCGCTAGGCTGAGGAGAGTCTCACTACTTGCTGAGGCTGGTCGTGAACCTGTGATCCTTCTGTCTCAGCCTCCCTAGTACTGGGATTACAAGCATGCACCACCATGCCCAGCTTTAGAATGATTTTTATGATGACACATAGAGGGGTTAGGTAACTTGTTCCAGGTCACACAACCAGAAAATGGTGGACACAGAATATAAATGCAAGCATAATTTCCCAGAGCCCACCTTGTGTTCAATAAACTGTCAGGAATATCCACAACGAATTCTCTGGGAATAAGAGTCCTCTGTATCTATAACAGAGGTTCTCACCCTTTGTTTTTTTGGGTTGTCTTTTTTTTTTTTTTTGGTACTGGGGATTGAACCCAGGGACATTCTACCTCTGAGCTATACCCCCAGCCCTGTTTTTTGTTCTTTATTTGGAAACAGGGTCTCACTAAGTTGTGGAGGGCCTCACTAAATAGCTGAGGCTGGCCGCGAACCCGCGATCCTCCTGTCTCAGCCTCCCAGGTACTGGGATTACAAGCGTGCACCACCACGCCCGGCTAGGTTCTCACCCTTTAGTAAACGTAAGAACCACTGGGGCGCTTTGTAAACATGTGAGCTATTCTGATTCAGTGCATCTAGGGGCCACCCGACCTCCCTGTCTCCACCCCCAGGAAATCCTGACCCCGGCTCAGACAGCACACTGCGGGACTGATCTCAACTCTCCACGCTTCCTGCCCTTCCTCTTCCTGGTCAAACAGAGACAAACTCCAAGCCTCTCAGTTTTCATGTCCAAACAATTTGAGACTCAGAACTCCCACCCTCTCCTTCAGTCTCACATACCAGCTTTGACTTCAAATGGTAATTCCAGTTCTTTCAAGGCATCCTTCTTCAATGGCAAGTTTTCTAATTCAACAGCACCTAAAAACAAAGACATCATGACACGTTCATCCAACACGTACAGCAGATGCCCAATGAAAACATCATGACACGTTCATCCAACACATGCAGCAGATGCCCAATGTGTACGATGCACTGAAGGCTACAAGGCAAGTCTTACATCTCGAACAAGGCTACAGCAGGCCGCGGGCAGTCTACCAGCAGCCGCGTGTTCATGGTGCTGGTCTCCTGACCGCCCGCTCTGACCCGTGCCAGACAGCTGAATGCAGCAGCCTTGAGGAGCTTGGGCAAGGATCGTTTGCTGTAGCGGGCCAGGCAGTAAATATTTTAGCCTTTATATGATGTCTATTATATATTCATCTTTATTTATTTATTGTCTTGTTTTTGTTTTTTTTTTGTTTTGTTTTGTTTGAGACGGGGGTCTCACTATATTGTGCAGGCTGGTCTCAAGCTCCTGGCCTTAAGAGATCCTCCTGCCTCAGCCCCCCAAGTAGCTGGGACTCCAGCACATATCACTGCGCCTGGTTTCTTATCTTTTCCAACAAGGCTTCAACAGTGTAAAAGCCATCCTGAGCTAGCAGGTCAGACTGGACCTGCTGACCAGTTTACAAACCCCCGGCTTAGGCTAATATTTCCCACAGGGTCGTCAACATGTGACTCACTAGGATGGAGGCGGGCTCTCGGGCCCCATCCCCAGACCCGCCAAGTCAGAACCTCTGGGACTGAAACACAGGAATCTGCCATTTTTAACAAGTTGCTCCCACCCTCATCCCCCTCCCCCAAAATAAGCATAATGCACAAAACATCCAGGAGCCCCCGTTTAGTTCAATGAAACTGGTCTCCAACAAGAACACGCTACCATCTTGATAAGACCGCCTCCGCACATTCTCTTCCGCACCTCCGCTTCCAGTGGAATAACTAACTGGTCAGAAAGCAAAGGCCCAGCCACGAAGGCCCAGCCACAAAGGCCCAGCCACGAAGGCCCAGCCACGAAGGCCCAGCCACGAAGGCCCAGCCATGAAGGTCCTCTTCAGCTTTCACACGACTGAAACCCAGAAGCGCACAGATGAGAGGGCAGCTAGATTTCACTCTGCTGTGGTTTAGACCTGAAATGCCTCCGAGACACCCATGTGTTGAAGGCTTGGTCCCCACCTATGGTACAGCTGGGAGGTGGTGGGACCTTTAAGTGACGGGGCCTAGCTGAAGGAATTGAGGTCTCTGAGGGGGGTATTGGGGCCCAGGCCCCATCCCGTCTCTTTTTCCCAGCTGCCTTAAGGTAAATAAGCCTCCTCCACCAGGCACTCCTGCATCGATGTTCCGCCTTGCCACAGGCCCAGAGGCAATGGGGTCAAGCAACCACAGACTAAACGCCTGAAACTGTGAGTCAAAATAAACCTTTCCTCCCTTTAACTTGATTGTCTCAGGTATTCTGTCGCAGTGATGGAAAGCTCACGAACGCACTCTCCCACTATGAAAGCCACTCATTCATACATAAATACTGAGCCCTACTCTATACGCGGCACTGTGCTGGCCACAGGGAACACAATGAGAGAAGGCAGTGTCCCCAACCCTAAACTGCTGGGGAGACAGCCATCGCTTTACAAAACTGTACAACATAAGACAATTTCTAAGCCTCTTAAATCTGTCTGAGATGTGGTTTCAAGAACAGGGAGTACAGACAACAACCATTAACTAGCAAGAAGGCACACGATTAAAATTAACACGTCTTTGATTCCAAAGATAAAATAATGTAGGAAATAGGCTTACTCCTCCCTTTAAATGGCTGTTTAGGACCTACAGGTTATTGGCTTCTAAAGAAAAATTCAAATCTAGCAATTTGGCAGGTTTAGAACAAATGCAGTGCGCTAAATTTTTGTGTGTGTGAGAGCATCTGTTCACATGGGACCCTACATACATTCAGACTAACCAACAGGAAAAGTTAATAAGCCCAATGGAACAACACCATTTCCACATTTAGGAGAAAATGATCATAAGGGAGGAAAATCAGAAAACATTTTCCTTAAGTGAAATTGACTTAAAGAGGACAAGGATATAGTTTCATAGTTGTTGTTTCTTCTTCTCCTTCTCCTTTTTCTCCCCCTCACCCACAGTGCTAGGGACTGAACTTGGGGTCTTGTGCGTGCTAGGCGAGCACCATACCACTGAGCTACACTCCAGCCTCATTTCTTCTTTGGAAGAGCATCGTTGCACTTGGAAACACTGTTTTTCAATACACATATCTGTCACAAAGGCAGATGTACTCTGGGTTTCCCTGGCTGCTGTACAACCTTAGGGAAGTGGAAAGGATTGTAGGCAACTCGCACCCTGAAAATTAAGGAAGCTGGCCAGGTGTGGTAGCACGTGTCTATAATCCCTGCGATTCGGGAGGCCAAGGCAGGAGAGCAAGTTCAAAGCCAGCCTGGGCAATTTAGCAAAACCCTGTCTCAAAATAAAAAATTAAAAGGGCTAGGGATATAGCTCAGTGGTACAGCAACATTAGGTTCAATGGAAGGAAGGAAAGGGAAGGAAGGAAGGAAGGAAGGAAGGAAGGAAGGAAGGAAGGGAGGGCACAGGTTAGACGTTTTAGAAAGGATAGGAGCCGGGCATGGTGGAGCACACTTGTAATCCCAGTCCTTGGGAGGTGGAGACCAGAGGATCTGGGTTCACGGCCAGCCTCAGCTACTTAGTGAGGCTCTCTGCAACTTCATGAGACCTGGTTTCAAAATAAAGGATAAAAAATAGGGCCGGGGACGTAGCTCGGAGGCAGAATGCTGCTGGGTTCAATCTCTGGTACCACAAAAATAAACATATAAATAAATAAATAAAGGATAAAAAATAAGGCCGGGGGTGTAGCTCAGAGGTAGAATGCCCCTGGGTTCAATCCCTGGTACCGCAAAAAAAAAGAAAGAAAGGAGAGGAAATACAGGAATGAAAGAGAAGAAACAGCAAGCTCCAGCAAGCCAAAAGCTTCCTAATCCTGTGGCCACTCAAATATTCACCCGCAGCCTGCCCTGCTGGAAAGGGTCCCTCCAGGGAGCCAGGCAGCAAAGCACCCAAAGTAGGTGGGTACTTTATAAATCATAATGCTGCTCATGTATCTCCAAGCAGACAATTCACAGGCTGATTCAGATGCTTCATCCCAACATCTCTCATCTGACATTAGCAAGAACTCTGTTCACTGAAACTGGGTGAATTTAGAGCTCAGGCATTTCTCAGCAATCTCTCCTGACCATGGATTCTCTCCCTCTGCACCGATTACTTATAGGGCCAGCCTGAGGTTCCAAGCTCATAAGATGATAAAGAGGTGAAATGAGAGTTTTGGGGGTTACAAATACGCAGACGTGTCCAAAGACCAAAGTTCAGACTCCACACAGGCACCAACAGCCTCTACCTACCTTCTGGCTGCAAACCATTCAAGCGCACCCTGCACGTCTGCAGCCTCTGCACACAGGCTTCATTCACCTGAGGAGGGGTGACCCATCCACGCACCCATCAAATCCCCGTAAGTCCGCTCGAAAGCTACCTCCATGCTGGCTTTCCCAGAGTCCTACAGGCAGAACGAACGGCTCCCTCCTGTGCATCCGACTACATTACGTGTGCCAATTCAACATAGACCGGTAGACAATTTAACACAGACTGCCTGGTATTAGTGTGTAATTTTCTTCTCCAACAGGTTAGCAGCTCTCTGAAGGCAACAACTATAGAGATGGAGGTGGAATAATGTAATAATAATAGCATCTGTCACTTACTGAGATCTTACTATGCGCCAAGCACTTCATCTGCCTCCGTCTCTCTCCTCTCTCCTCTCTCTTCTCTCCTCTCCTCTCCCCTCTCCCCTCTTCCCTCTCCTCTCTTCTCTTCTCTTCTCTCTCTCTCTCTCTCTCTCTCTCTCTCTCTCTTCTCTCTCTCTCTCTCTCTCTCTCTCTCTCTCCTTGTTTCGTTGTTTTGGTTTTTGGTTTTCAGTGCTGGGGATTGAACCCAGAGCCTCATGCATGCCAGGCAGGCAAGCACTCTACCACTGACCTCTAACCCTAGCCCCTGCATTATCTCATTTAATCGTCACAACAATGCAAGGAAATACTACAGTTGAGTATCCCTTATCTGAAATGCTTGGGACCAGAAATGTTCCAGATTTAGGAGTTTTTTGGATTTGTGGATATTTCAGATTAGGTATGCTCAACCTATATTAGTTTCTCAATTTTTGAGATTAGAAAAATAAGGCTTAGAGGACAAGCACTTTGCGTAGAAATAATAGCATTTGTTAAATGGTAGCATGAGAGTTCATACAGACCTGTCTGAGCACAGGTGGCAAGAGGGAGCGGGTGTAGAGGGGGCTTTAGTACCTGCCCACAGTCACACATGGTTTGTAAGTGCTGAAACCAGGCTGAGCGCCGAAGCCTGAGTTCTCCAGATCTCCTCCTGCCTCCCCTTTTTATATCAGCCAGGAGGCCAGAGCCCTGCCCATAGCAGATGCTCATGAAATGTTTGCTGAATGACTGAACGAGTAAAAGCTTAACACAAGTGCTATCTTTGTCCTTCAACAACTCTGCATTTTTATTACTTTAAGCACGAGTACACAAACTACCCTTGAAGTCCAACCCACCAGCCAATCATATGCTGGTGGTGAGGATGGATTCCAATGACAACTAACTTGGACTGAGAGCCCCTACATGCCAACAAGGACTCTACGCTCGCTCGGGCCCTCAGAACCCAATGAGATAGTGAACACCATCTCCAGTTTCAGAAAGGGAGACTGGAGCTTGCAGAGGTTGAGTAATCTGCCCAGGTTTCTGGACAATGGGGGAAACGGGGCAGTCCAGCCTCAGAAAAACCTACACTCCTGACCACTATTTCAGTCTCCTTTGCATCTCCCGAGACATCTAGAACAGTCAATATTTGCAGAGGAATTGAAATAACATTCTTTTTTTTTTTTTTTTGCGGTACCGGGGATTGAACCCAGGGGCATTCTATCTCCGCGCTACGCCCCCGGCCCTATTTTTTATACTTTATTTTGAAACCGGGTCTCACAAAGTTGCAGAGGGCCTCACTAAGTAGAGAGAGAGAGAGAGAGAGAGACAGGGAGAAAGAGAGAGAGAAAGAGAGAGAGCTGAGGCTGGCCGCGAACCCGGATCCTCCAGTCTCCGCCTCCCAAAGTACTGGGATTATAAGCGTGCACCACCACGCCCGGCTTGAAATAACATTCTGACTCCTATTTAGTACCCTGCACCCCCAAATGTTGCTTAATTGTGTACTCAGGATCAACAAATGGTGTCAAGCTCTTTACAAAGCCATTCTCTCGCTAGACTGTGATGTTCCCGAGACTTCTCTGGCCAAGCATGGCAGTGTGCTTTGGATCCATAAGTACAGGACATCATACTAACACTGGTTATGAAAGAAAAACCATTTTTCTCTTCTGCAGAAAGACATTCCTCAAATTCCATGAGTTCATTAAAAGCCAAGAAGAATAATTTTCTTTTTTTCAGTGTTGGGGATTGAACCCAGGGCCTCAAGCATGCTAGGCAAGCATTCCATCACTTAACTACATCCCCAACCCAAGAATAACATTTTTTAAAAGGAAATAAGAATAGAAAAGCAATTTAAGGCCCAGAAGGATGTGTACAGTTGTTGTTACAAGATATATTCTGTCTCAAATGGCTGCGATTACAAATCTGTCAGTAGTATAGACTCTGGGGTACATCAGATGCCATAAGTTTCTAATTATTTATTTCTTCAGCAAATATGTACCACATCTCTCTTGAGAATACCAGCTCTTTTATTAGCAAGGCTGGTTTGCAGTTCTCTAAGCCTGTTACCTGCACCTCGTACAACTTAGTTAGCTTCTAAGTGTCTCTAGGAACTTCAACAAGTAGCCAAACAAATGAACTGGCCTCCACTGCTGCACTCGGAATGACCCTCGCTCTCTACTTGACAGTTGCCTTCTAAGGACGGGAGGAAGAGGAGGAGGAGAACAGGGAAGAGTCCACTTCTGTTTCCCTTGATGGAAAGAGAGGGGCCTCTGTGATAGCTCATGTGGCCTACTGTGACCACAATCATTTGACAGGACTAGATGGGTCAGAAGCTCTTGGAAAGCACCACTTTGGGGGACAGGCGATCCCCTGGTAACCTACTCTTAGAGTGTGCAAACATCTGCTCACTGCTGTCTCCATTAACCCGTCCTGGTCGACTGGCCCAAGCTCACTCCCAGGAAGCTGGGTTCTCCGTGTTATTTGGGGCGTTCTCACTTTTCCCCGTGGTTTTTTGTTTGTGTGTGTAGTACCGGGGATTGAGTCCAGGTGCATTCTACCTGCGAGCTACACCCCCAGCCCTATTTTTTATTCTTTATTTTGAAACAGGGTCTCACTAAATTATGGAGGGCCTCACTAAGTAGCTGAGGCTGGCCACGAATCCGGATCCTCCTGTCTCAGCCTTCCAAGTACTGGGATTACAAGCGTGAGCCACCATGCCCTATGCCCTATGATTCTGCATGCCCATGCCCTATGCCCTATGCCCTATGCCCTATGCCCTATGCCCTATGATTCTGCATGCTTGTAGACTGGCTTTATCGTCTTTCTCTACATATGTTCCATTTTGAGTTAGGCAAAGAGAACTCAAATTAAAACAAGAAAAAGGGAAAAAAGCTGCTTTCTGATTCCTGCACCAAATCACAGGACTTCATTTATAAATTATAGGCCAGTAAAAGCTAAAATATCTCAAGCTTTAGATACTTGACTACTAAGCCAGACAAGATCTCAGAAATTCTGTGAAAGACTTCATAGTTATGTTTTTTGGGGGATTGTTTGTATGTTTGGGTTTTTTTCTTTTTGTGGTACTGGAGATTGAACCCAGGGGCGTTGTACCTCCGAGCTACACCCCCGGCTCTCTTTTTTATACTCTATTTTGAAACAGGGTCTCACGAAGTTGCGGAGGACCTGACTAAGTAGCTGAGGCTGGCCGCGAACCCAGATCCTCCGGTCTCTGCCTCCCAAGTACTGGGATTACAAGCGTGTGCCACCACGCCCGGCTTCAGGGTTTTTTTGGTGCCAGAGATTGAACTCAGGGGCTTCTTACCTCCAAGCTACACCCCCAGCCATTTTTTTTTTAAAGAGAGTCTCACTAAGTTGTCAATGGTCTTGCTAGGTTGCTGAGGCTGGCCTCGATGCTGTGGTCCTCCTGTCTCAGCCTCCCTTGTACTGGGATCATAGATATGCACCACCATGCCCAGCTCGCAGTAATGTATTTTCAAACTTCTACTGGCTGTCTACCATATGCTAGCAGGCCAGTAGCTTTAAGTGTTATTTCATTTACAGAAACCCTGTGGAGGTATAGTACCCTCCTTTTCTAGAGAAAGTGAGGCTCGGAACTTCAATATTAGCTATTGTTCACATAGCTTGTAAGTGACAAAACTGTATTTGAAGCCAAAGTCAATGCCACTGTCACTACACAGTAGCTGGCTCCATAAAGCTAAAAAAAAAAAAAAATTTACTGGGGTAAAGGATAGTCACCAGAAGTACAGTTTGTTTTGCTTTTCAAAACTAACAGTTCCCTAAAATCTATAGCTGCATACTTAGGTTGCCCTATAATAATCATGATCATGTGGGAGAATACATTATGTCTTGCACATATTTAATACAAAGCCATGTGAGCATTAAGTCTTATTATTATCAATCAACAAATATATATATATATATATAGATATATATATATATATATAAATAATAGAAACGCCATCTGCAAAGTCAGACTTTACCAAAGAGAAATACACACACTGACCTTTCAGAAGTGCGACCGAGAGCTGGTCAGTGTTCAGGTTATTGACATATTTCCCCAAATAGGTATTGAGAACCCAGGCTACAAGACCTTCCAACATGACTATTTCCTCGGGAAAAGGTGCTTAAAAGTCATGGATCATTCTTTATTTCTCTCTCTCATGGTCACGAAGAATCTATAAAAGAAAAAAAAATGGAAATCAACAAAAAAATACTGAATGATTTTTTTTTTCTTTTTTTGCGGTACTGGGGATTGAACCCAGGGGCATTCTACCTCCGAGCTACACCCCCGGCCCTATTTTTTTATCCTTTATTTTGAAACTGGGTCTCACAAAGTTGCACAGGGCCTCACTAAGTAGTTGAGGCTGGCCGCGAACCCGGATCCTCCGGTCTCAGCCTCCCAAGTGCTGGGATGACAAGCGTGCGCCACCACGCCCATCTCTGGATGATTTTCTAAGTTGATTTCCTACTTGGCCTGCCTGAAGCTGGACAAATGCAAAGCACAGACTTCAAAGAAACGGAGCAAGAGGCAGGTGTAAGATACCGTCAGGCAGTGGAGGACAAACTAACACATCTACATTCTGATGCGGCTGCAAAGAACAGTCATTCTCACGAATTTGCTAAAACTTACCTGCAATTCAAAGTTGTGTGCCCTTTCAAAGTAACTGTTCACTGAGCTGGTGCTTTTAGGGAGCCACCTTGGGATTGGATTGCCCTCATCACACATGCGGGTGGGATTTGGCAAGAGCTGAAGACAGTTTTGATTATCATGACTTCAGGGGCAGCTACTGGTATCTTGTGAGTGGAGACCATGGAAGCTGCTGAACATCCTACAATGCACAAACAAGCGCCTCCCCCCCGACACACACACACACACACACACACACACACACACACACACACCACTACCCAGCCCAAATGTCGACAACATCAATGCTGAGAAACCCCAATCTAGATTAAGGTAGAAATGCCCTAAGAGATTGTATGAATGAAATTCACATTCTGAGGCCGGGCATGGTGGCACGTACTTGTAATCCCAGTACTTGGGAGGCTGAGACAGGAGGATCCGGGTTCATGGCCAGCCTCAGCTACTTAGTGAGGCCCTCCGCAACTTAGTGAGACCCTGCTTCAAAATAAAGAATAAAAAATAGGGCTGGGGATGTATCTCAGAGGTATAATACCCCTGAGTTCAATCCTCAGTACCACTAAAAAAAAAATCACATTCTGCAAAGATCCCCATTAAGGCTACCCTAATTAAATTCTGCAAATTTACTCATGAAGATCATTCATAAAAAAATTATATAAGTGGGAGGGAGAAGACAGTACTTTATCACTAACCTTAAATGTACTGAAACTGCATTCCTGGTACTGGGACAGTAGACGATGTTGACACAATGAACTCTCTTAGTCAATAACAACAAACACCAGAAATCCTCTGGTTGTGGCTACAGTGTTTAGATTCAGTGCAGAATGACTCCTGCCTGTTAGAATAACTGGTATTTATCAGTATTACAAAGAAACTTTTTGTAATACTAAACATCTATGTGTTAACAGCAGGGAAATTGAAACACAAAGGCTTACATGGGTTCTCCACTGGTAGACCTCTACTGGAACTGGGGGCCCAAAGTCTGGGCCTGAGCCGCCCACGCTGGTCACCAGCCACCTTGTCACACGCTCCAGACAGACCTGCTATGGCAGGCATCCCACTTGGAACCAGCCTGCTTTCAGGATCCTTTCCAAGGACTTTGCCCCATCTCTAGTGATTCATCTTCCTGCCAGAAGATACACTCACCCCAAGGGAAAGGCTTCATCCAATGAAGACCCAACACAGGCTCCAGTAAGAGTTAATCTGGTCTCGGGGAAAGACTGACTTTTGTCTGTAGTGTCTTGCACTTCCAGACAAAATCAACTTTAATTTGTCAACAATAACACTTCCCTAATTTCTTTCCAAAGTTATTTGTGTGTGTGTGTGGTACTGGGGATTGAACCCAGGGTCATTCTATCTCCAAGCTACACTCCAACCCGATTTTATTTTCTACTTTGAAACAGGGTCTTGCTAGGTTGATGAGAGTCTCACTACTTGTTGAGGCTGTCCTCGAACCTGTGATCCTCCTGTCTCAGCCTCCCAAGTACTGGGATTACAGGTGTGTGCCACCATGCCCGGCTTCCAAAGATATTTTTTCAGGCTGCAGTTACATAAAACCAGGAATGTGCTGGGAATTATTGGGTATTTTTTAAAGAGGTTATAAGAATAAATTTTTTGGTTTGGTTTTGTTTAGAGGCACAGATTTAAGAAAGCAGAGATATGCAAGGGAGAATGTAGGCTATCTCCAGCGAGAAGCTTTTGGGGTAAAGCAAGAAATATACATCCCAGTACTTTGGGAGGCGGAGACCGGAGGATCCGGGTTCGCGGCCAGCCTCAGCTCGCTCTCTCTCTCTCCCTGTCTCTCTCTCTCTCTACTTAGTGAGGCCCTCCACAACTTCGTGAGACCCGGTTTCAAAATAAAGTATAAAAAAATAGGGCCGGGGGTGTAGCGCAGAGGTAGAACGCCCCTGGGTTCAATCCCCGGTACCGCAAAAAAAAAAAAAAAAAAAGAGAATGCAAGCCATCTTGAGAGTGAGAAGCAGTCTATAAGAACTTTTATTGGGGAGGTTACTGGGAATTGAACCCAGTACCCCCCTGAACTACACCCCAGCCCTTTTTGGTATTTATTTATTTATTTATTTATTGCGGTACTGGGGATTAAACCCAGGGGCATTCTTCCTCTGCGCTCCAACCCCAGCCCTATATTTTATTCTTTATTTTGAAACAAGGTCTCGCTAAGTTGCGGAGGGCCTCACTAAGTAGCTGAGGCTGGCCGCGAACCTGGATCCTCCGGTCCCAGCCTCCCAAGTACTGGGATTTTTGGTTTTTATTTTAAAACAGGATCTAAGTTGCTGAAGGTCTTGCTGGCCTGTGATCCTCCTGTCTCAGCCTCCCAAGTACTGGGATTACAGACATGCGCCACTGCACCCAGCAAGAACAAAATTAAAAAAAAATGTTTTAACAGTCTGAGTAAAAGAAACATTTCTCCATTGTAATTTTAACCAGGTAAATCTGTGAAAACAAACCGTGAAACTGACTAGTCTAGCCTTACTGTGTGAGTTCCAAGCGCACTGGGAAAGGAGCCAGTGAGAGTACTCTTTATTTTTGTTGTTACTGCCATTAATTTCAGCCCTAAATGCCAATGCTCCCCAAAGTGCCAACTAAAAATGCTCTCCCAGGGAAGGGAAACCACTGTCATTTCGTGCACAAGTTCAAACCCTACCCTATTTACCCTGAGGGGAGAAGAACACAAAGCACAGATTAAAAAGACACGGATGATTAGTGCTGTAAGATGACCTGGTCAGTAAACTGAGGCACCAATTCGAAAGCATCCATTAGCTGGGCTAAGGATCTAGATCAGGCTCGGGGCCGCTTCAAGGATTCCCTTAAGGAATCCAGTTTCAGGAAGGGCCGCCAGGCTGGCTGGAATCCCAGAATGTTTACACTCGGGCCCATCAGGGCTTCTAGGCAGCTGCCTGGCACTCACCCCCACCTGGCTTCCTCTCGCGGTGGGGCAGGTGACACTGGGGATCGGGACTGTGCCCACGGGCGGGCAGACAGCCGGGCATGACCTTGAGCCAGGCCCCTCCCCGGAGACGCGGCCAGACCCGGGAATGGGAAGCGCTGGAAACTGGACCCGGGCGTCGCTCCCGAGCGCTGCCGGCGACAGGGAGCGCGGAGACAGAGGGACGGACGGGGGCGGGTGTCAGGCCGGCGGCCCCCCAGGAACGGGCTGCGCAGAAGCGACCCCCCACGGCCCTCCCGCCCCGCCCTCTGTCGGAACCCCAAGTCTCCCCCCAGCGGGCAGAGGCCCCCGCTCGCAGATCGAGCCTGGAGGGAATGGCTCCGGGGTCCCCCACCTGGAGGAGGGGCTCGGCCAGGGCGCACACCGGCGGCGAGGGGGACCCCACCCAGGGGTGACCCGGGGGCTGCTTGGAGGAGGTGGTTGGGACACTCTGCACAACTGGCTCCTGGGCGTGACATGGGGGACCGCACGTGAAGACCGCGGCGCCGGCGGGCAGACGGACTGACCCCCCGATCCCGGGGCGCGGGGCCGCGGGGACCCCGGCAGGGCCCGGCCAGTCCCGAGTCGGGGCGCGGGCGCCTGCGGGGTCGTGGCGCGGGGTCCCCGCGAGGACGGCGGCCCGGGGCGGTGGGGACGCGGGCGCCCGGGCTCCCGGGACAGCTCCGCGCCGGCGGGACGGACGCCGCGCTCCCCGCGCTGGGCCCGGGCCCGGGTCGGCCCCGCTCGGCCCCTACCTGTCGGTGTCCCGGCGCCCGCCCAGCCCGGCACTGCGCGGCGCTTCCTCTCCACGGCTCCTCAATGGCGCAGGCCACCCGCGCTCGACCCGACCAATCGAGCGGCGACGCGCAGCCGCCTGGCCAGCCGAGCGCCGAGCCATCGAGGAGGCGCCCCCTGGCGCCGGCGGCCGCTCCTGCAGGGCTGCGCGCCCTCTGCACCTCGCGGAGGCTGGGCTGACGCTGAGTGGACCAACCGACCTTGTTTTTTAACAGGTGGGGAAACTGAGTCCCGGGGAAGGGCAGGGTGACCCTGGTTCAGACAGTATTGGAACCCAGGATTCTTCCTCCAGTGGCGCCCTGCCTTCCATCCATAGGAAAGGTACAGATAGGCTTCCTTCTGGCCCATGCACAACTAGTTCTCAACTTGGCAGCCACAGGGGTAGAAATTCAGACCATGCGCTTACCTGCTTACCACGGCTTTCCTGTTTTCCTTCCATTAAAACCCACTTCCTTATCAAGTCAACACCAAGGTCCTATTGGATTGGGGCTCTTCCTATCTTGGACGCTCTTTCCCTGGTCCACTCTGCCCCAGCGTGCTTCAATTCCTGCCCCAGGACCTTTGCGTTTGCCCTTCTCTCTGCTTAGGATGTTTTCCCCCTACAGGAGCACTGTCCAAGAGAAATACAATGCGAGCCACCCACGCGAGGCACATAGGTAATTTGACACATACTATTTGGTGCATTAAAGGGGGGTCGGGGTGTAGCTAAGTAGCAAAGCCCTTGGCTAGCATGTGCAAAAACCCTGGGCTCAAACTCAAGCACTCCAAAAAAAAAGGTGAAATTTATTAAATAAATGTTATTTAATCCAATATGTCCAAAATATTATCATCACGCCAGGCATGGTGGCACATGCCTGTAATCCCAGTACTTGGAAAGGCTGAGACAGGAGGATTCCAGGTTGGAGGTCAGCCTCGGCAACTTCATGAGGCCCTCCGCAACTTAGTGAGACCCTGTTTCAAAATAAAATATAGAGCCGGGCGTGGTGACACACACTTGTAATCCCAGCACTTGGGAGGCTGAGACCAGAGGATCCGGATTCACGGCCAGCCTCAGCTACTTAGTGAGGCCCTTCGCAACTTAGCAAGACCCTGTTTCAAAATAAAGAATATGGCCAGGCGTGGTGGCGCATGCTTGTAATCCCAGCACTTGGGAGACTGAGACCAGAGGATCCGGATTCACAGCCAGCCTCAGCTGCTTAGTGAGGCCCTCCGCAACTTAGCGAGACCCTGTTTCAAAATAAAGAATACAAAATAGGGCTGGAAGTGTAGCTCGGAAGTAGAATGTCCCTGGGTTCAATCCCCAGTATTGCAAAAAAAAATAAAAAAAAAAAATATATATATATATATATATAAAATAAAATATAAAATAGGGCTGGAGGTGTAGCTCAGAGGTAGAATGGCTCAGGTTCAATTCCCAATCCCCCCCCCACACACACACAGCATATATATATGATGGGGCGGATGCCATTGAGGAGCGGTGGAGAGGAAGCGCCTCGCAGCCATATATATATATATGCTGTGTGTATATATTATATATATGTGTGTGTGTGTGTGAATTATCATTGCAACACAAAGCGAACAGAAAAAAATTATTAATGAGATATATTAGGATTGTTGTATAGTAAGTTTTTGAACTCCAAGCATATTTTACCCTTCTGGCGTATCTCGGCACAGACAGCCACATTTCAAGTGCTCAGTGACCCCATGTGACTGATGGCTCCAGGGTGGCTCTGGATATTCATAGAGCTGGCTGCTTCTTGCTCCCACTGTCCCACTTCGTAGAGGACTTTACCCTATCTAAGGTTCCCTCCTCCACTACCCCATTGTATCTTCCTCATAGATCTTAATGCTACCTGAGATTCTTTTATGTACTTGTTTATACATATGTTGTTCTTTCTCACAAATGAGGCTTCAACATCTAGACACCGATTACTTAGCATAGAAAAGACTCAGAATCCCATGAATGAATGAATGAATGAATGAAGAAATGAAGTTTTCACTCTTGTGCAATTCACAAGGAGAGCAAGAGAGACGCTTCAGACTCCTATAAAGTCAGGAGATGCAGGAAGCAGGATGGCAAGCCTGCAGTAGTGTATTTGCCACGGTAATCATCAACCCTCATAATGCTAAGCTAATGAGGGTGACTGGGCTGACTCACTCCTAAGCAAGGCCGAGATTCCTGGGAGAGGGATCAGCCTTGTAGGATCTCAAAGCTGGGTGCCCTCGGGGACCTAGTAAAACCTCAGACTCCACAGACAGAAGGCAGAAGGAAGGCAGCCCTTCAAAGCTAAAGGACCTCAAAGTCCAGATCCTTCAACACAGACATGGAGCTGTACTTAGGAGAGCTTGTTCAAAATGCAGATGTGAGCCCAGCCTAGTGGTGCACACAGGTTCGAGGACAGCCTCAGCAACTTAGCGAGGCCCTCAGCTACTTAGTGAGACCCTATTTCAAAACAAAAAGTAAAATAGGTTTCGGGGTGTGGCTCAGAAGTAAAACACCCCTGGGTTCAATCCCCAGTACCACATATCACAAAAATAAATAAATTAATTAATTAATTAATTAATAAAATGCAGATGTGGAGACTGGGAGTGTAGTTCAGTGGTAGAGCACTTGCCTACTATGTGTGATACCCTAGGTTTGATTCCCAGCTCTGCAAAAATAAAATATACAGATGTGGCCATGCAACATGGTGCACACCTGTACTCCCAGCTACTCAGCTACGTGGGAGACTGAGACAGGAAGTTCACTTAAGCCCAGGAGTTCAAGGCTAGCCTGGGCAACATAGCCAAAACACATCTCAAAAAAATAAAATAAGCCGGGTGTGGTAGCGCATGCTTGTAATCCCAGTACTTCAGAGGCTGAGACTGGAGGATCCAGGTTTGCGGCCAGCCTCAGCTACTTAGTGAGGCCCTCCGCAACTTACTGAGACCCTTTTTCAAAATAAAGAGCAAAAAATAGGGCTGGGGGTGTATCTCAGAGGTAGAATGCTCCTGGGTTCAATCCCTAGTACCACAAAATAAATAAATAAATAAAATGAAGCCAGGTGTGGTGGCGCAGGCCTGTGATCCCAGTACTTGGGAGGCTGAGACAAGAGGATCACAGGCTCAAGGCCAGCCTCAACAACTTAGCAAGACCTGTTTCAAAATAAAAAATAAAATAGGGCTGGGGGTATAGCTCAGAGGTAGAACACCCCTGGGTTCAATCTCCAGTACCACAAAAATATTTTTGTTGTGTGTGTGTGGTACCAGGGATTGAACCCAGGGGCATTTTACCTACGAGGTACATCCCCAGCCCTATTTTTTATTCTTTATTTTGATTTTTTTTGTGTGTGTGTGTGGTACCAGGGATTAAACCCAGGGGTGTTCTATCTCCCGCTACACCCCCGGCCCTATTTTTTATACTTTATTTTGAAACTGGGTCTCAGGAAGTTGCGGAGGGCCTCACTAAGTAGAGAGAGAGAGAGAGAGAGAGAGAGAGAGAGAGCCAGGGAGAGAGAGAGAGAGAGCTGAGGCTGGCCGCGAACCCAGATCCTCCGGTCTCCGCCTCCCAAAGTACTGGGAGCACAGGCCTGCGCCACCACACCTGGCTTCATTTTATTTATTTATTTATTTACTATTTATTTGTGGGGGGTACAGGGGATTGAAGCCAGGGGCATTCTACCTCTGAGCTCCATCCCCAGCCCTATTTTATTTTTATTTTGAAACAGGGTCTTGCTAGGTTGATGAGAATGTCACTTCTTGCTGAGGCTGTCCTCGAACCTGTGTTCCTCCTGTTTCAGCCTCCCAAGTACTACGATTGTAGGCATGCACCACCACACTGGGCTAAGCCCCAATGTTTTGGTGTATGTTTGCAGTGCAGATGATTAAATCAGGCAATGAACAAATCCATCTCCTCACATACTTATCATTTTTTGGTGGTGAAAATATTTTAAATCTGCTCTTAGCAATTTGGGGATAGGCTATGCACTATTATTTATTATAGTCAACATTCTGCTCAATAGATCAGTAAAGCTTATTTCTCCAGTTTAACTTGAACTTTGCACTCTGCAATCATCATCCCCTGGTTCTAAGAGCTCCTAAAACCCCGGGCACCTCTGGAGTGGTAAGAGTGTCTTTTTGTATATTAATGAGACGATGGTGGCTGGAGGCCCCTCCATAGCTTCAGGATGGGAGCTGGTTGCAGGGGGAGGTGGCCATGTGATTAGAGGGTTGTCATGAGCAAGCTGTGCCGTTAACATAGTTGAGACTCATTTGTGTCTTTCCCCAATGTCAGAATTTATTGAATAACAATAAATTCACAAGCTACGCCAATTCACTGAGGACTTATGACCCACTCGGTAGCCATGAGTAGGGCAATCACAACTCCTTTTAGCCCAACTCAGTCTTAATCCATTTTATGTCCCATCATAGAGAGAACTAAAAATTTGGGACTTAATGGGATAACCCGTTACTTACTAATACCTATAACACTCAAGTCACACACCCCACTTTACACAATGATATATAGGTTATAAAAGAGCTAAGGAAGGGTGAGCGGTGGCCATAGGGTTTAAAGAGACAGAACTGAAAGCAAGGGCAGAGAGCTGATACAGAGGCAACGGAGTCACTGTGTCATGGGAAAACACGATAATTTCGTGGGTTCTTGGCTTCTGTGGCAAAAAGAATTTCAACACATGCCAGTCAGAGATAAAGACAGAGGTTTAATTCAAGAAAAGTGGAGATACACATTCAAAGGGAAACGTGGGCCATCTCGAGAGAGTGAAAGCGGTGACAGAGAGGCCCAGGCTCTTTTACAGTCCTTTTCTTATAGGGCACACTGGGGGGGGGGGGCTAGGGGCACATGGAGGGAAATGGGGCAGCATGGGATGGCGGTCTCCTTTGAATCTTCAGGCTGACAAAAGGTGAGAATTCCTTTAAAAGGAGAAATCCCAGGGAGTGGAGGCGTGGAGCTGGGGAGCCGGGGTGCAGGGCAAATTCCTCAAAATGGAATAGCTCTCGGGGTCCTCCTCCCAGGAAATCGAGGCGAGCGCTCTGACAAAAGGTGAAACTTTTTCTGGGATCTAATCGTCTCAGGAATTTCAGGTATGGAGCTAGCCCATTATGATTAAAAGTGTAGGCCTGGCTTTTATCTAAGAGCGAACAAGCTCTGTTAAAGTGAAACTAAAGATTATGAAGGTTTTAAAACTATATTTTCCTTTCCTTCCCAATTTGTCTCCTTTCTACCTAAATATTTTATTTCTTCTGTTTGTTCTACCTCAACTGCAGATAAAGGAGAACTCAGCCAAAGAAGTTGTTGGAGGCATGGACTTGGTTCAAGACGCATAGCTACTCAAGGCAAGGCGAGGGCCTGGACCGCAGGAAGACTCAACTGAGCCGAAGCCCCAAGACAGAGTTGGGGGTCCATCACCTATGAATGTGGGGAGGTGTTCACCAGGTGGTCTGATAAGATGATGGGTCAAGTGTGTCGCCTTACCACCATCCTCATTGCCCTTCCTTTTCTTTCTCTCAGGTTGATAAGGGTCATATCACTCGGTGGTCTGGTGTGTCTGGTGAGCTCACAGGCCTGGTTTTCCCTATCATAGGATTGGTTTTTTCGATCATGGATTTGATACACCCATGCGTCCATGTGCCTCTGATTTAATTCAGTAAGCTCACAGGTGGTCCTGTGTATTAGCATGATTAATTTCTTTATCAGTTTGTGCCTTATGATTATGCTGTGCAGCCAGGGGTTATTCCTTTAGACAAGATCTATATGTCCCACATATGGGGGTCATCTCTTTGCCCCGACAAGTTACCAAGTCATTCTGCCTTCGCACTTGTACTCAAAATGGAATAGCTCAGGGAAAACTGCTACTTTATAAAGTGGAGTAACTCAGCCTGGTGAGACAGACATTTTCCTTTATGAGGGTTCTTGTCTACAAAGTATGAAGAATGACACTCACAGACAACAGAAAGGCGAGCGGAGAGTTTACTGTAAAGAGAACGGGAAAGGGAAAAAGAGGCAGAACACCCTTGCGGGCAGTGGGGACCCTGGTGTCTGGCAGCTGCCTTCTGGACACTACTTGGGAGTAGCCCAAGCCACACGCCGTCAATTGTAAACTTTCTCCCAAAGTCCATGTGATCTGCCAAAGAGAGGTGCAGGCCACCCCTAGGCCCTCGGTCAGCCTCGATGTCCAGCGGGTGTTGTCTGGTCACTACTCAGGAGCTGCCTGGGCCAAGTGTCATCAATTACACACCACTTTTTTGTAAAACCTACACAACCTGAAAGAGAGAGGAAAGCCCCCAAAAATGAGGGGTCCCCAGAATGGGACAACCATTTAGAGTGGCCAGTCTAGGGGTTTATATACTTCTTTGAGTCTCCTTTCCAGTTGGGGGTCTCAGAAGCAGTTTCCTAGGATTTTCATAGTGCATTTGCATAGTGTCCTTCTTTGAGTCTCCTTCTCTCCGTTGGGGTCCCAGACACTGTTTCCTGGACTCCCCAGGGAATCTCCTGGGATTGCTTATCAGCAGGAACAACTGGAGTTTTGTGATGTTCTGGTCACTCTCCAGAGGCTCTTAATCTTGTTATCACTTGACATTTGGGAGGTCTGGTCTTTTCAGGAGTTTGCGGAGTTAGTTAGCATCTGTTGCCTCTCAGGAAATGAAGTTTTTCCACTGTGGCCCTCCGGCCCTATCTGCCTACTTCTTTCTACCTCCTCACTGGCATGGTGGTGCATGCCTGTCATCCCAGTACTTGGGAGGCTGAGACAGGAGGATCACAGGTTCGTGGCCAGCCTCAGCAACTTAGCGAGGCCCTCTGCAAGTTAGAGAGTCCATGTTTCCAAATAAAAAATAAAATAGGGCTGGGGGTGTAGCTTAGAGGTAGAATGCCCCTGGGTTCCATCCCCAGTACCACAAAAAATATAATAAATTAAAATGGGAGTAACTCAGGGCAGGCATAGCCTGAAAGCAGCTGTTCATGCAACAGGGACTAAGAGTAGGCAGGGCACAGCCTACTTTCCACAAGATTTGAAACTAGTACATGGACGTATGCAGGTACACACACACACACACACACACACACACACACACACACACACCGGGTAGGACTGGAGATGGAGTTCAGTCACCACCAAATGATGACTGATTCAATCATGCATGAATAATGGAAGCTCCATAAAATCTCCAAAGGTTGAGAGAGCCTACAGAGGTGCAAGAAGTGTCACTCCTCGGGAGCGGGCACATAAGCGCCCATGCCTCGCCCGACCCCCAATTCCTTGGCTTATGCATCTCTCCCATTAGAGTCCTTAAAGAGCCTCCCTGAGTACTGTGAGCCATTATAGCAAACGATCAAACCTAAGGAAGTGGGTTCTGGGAACCTGCCCCTCCACCCCCCCAATCTATATCCGGGTGGGGGAGGAAGGTAAGGGTCTCAGGGGGCGTGTGATCTCTTTCCTCACCCATCATAAAGGTTCGTGGCCGACACCCCTATAACAATAGACAGGTTAACAAGAGAAGAGCTTAACAAACTTATTTGATGTAGTTTTATGTGAAATGGAAGCCCCAGATGAAGACCCTAAATCCCAAAGTAAACCATCCCTGTTTACTTTGGCTGGCTGGCTGGCTGCCCCCAAACATCTTGCAGCCAGCCACGGCTACCTTGGACACCCTACAACTGCTCTAGGAAACTTTTGCTTTGGCTGCGGCAAGCTTGGTCGTGGGTTGATCCTGGATGGCTCCACCCCTCTGCAGCCGCTTCTGCTGCCCTCTCTCTGGTCCACAGGAGTTTCTGCCCTACCTGTGACTAAGCAGAAAGTCTGTAGTTAGCTGGCAGGGCCCTGTGCGCATGCCTGAGCCTGCCTTTTTTTTTTTGTCTATATCAGCAGCCTTCCCCGCACCCTTATTGGGGCAGTATGTGTACTGTTTTATTGCAGTAACTCCGGCGGACGATCTACTCCGTGGTTCCTGCCACGGAAGGTTGCTGCACCAAGCAGCTTCCTGACAAATACTCTGTGGATCCAGCCACAGACAGTCGCTGCATCAAGCAGCTTCCTGACAAAACAGTCTATGGTCCCCAGCCACAGACGGTCGCTGCCCAGACAGCTTCCTGAAGTCTGTGGATCCTGCCACAGACGGTCGCTGCACCAGGCAGCTTCCTAACAATGTTCTTCTCGCATGAAACAACACGAAGTCTGATATAGTAATTTGCAAAAATAGTTACATTTAATAATCGGGGGGTCGGGGAGGAGATAGAGATGGTAAGTTATCCCGGGGCTCTATAGCCAGGGCCTTATTTTTATAGGAACTTTGAAAGTTAATCAAACACAGAAATCAGCAATTATCTCAGGTCACAGTAAAGAAGGTCAGCGAGGCAAACATGTGATAAACTTAGGGGAAGGAGAGATTAACCATTACTGGGTGGAGACGACATCAAAGACCACACCTTGAAGATTACACCAGGTCCCTTGGAATGTGTCCGTTTGCGGACAGATCCCACCCAGCCAAATACCATGTATCCAAACTGGGCTGGTCCAAGATGATAATCTCAGTGTGCTT
>PVJS01009965.1:0-16257 GCA_004027185.1 Glis glis
GTACCGGGGATTGAACCCAGGGGTGTTCTACCTCCACGTTACACCCCCGGCCCTATTTTGTATACTTTATTTTGAAACCGGGTCTCACGAAGTTGCAGAGGGCCTCACTAAGTAGAGAGAGAGAGAGAGAGAGAGAGAGAGAGAGAGCGAGCGCTGAGGCTGGCCACGAACCCGGGTCCTCTGATCTCCGCCTCCCAAAGTACTGGGATTACAAGCGCGCGCCACCAAGCCCGGCCCGTGATGTGGTTTAGAATGTGTGTTGCTAGTATTTTGTTTAGAAGTTTTGCGTCTAAGTTCATCAATGATATAGGTCTGTAGTTTTCTTTTCTTGAGCTTTGTTTGGTTTTGGTATTAGTGTGATGTTGGCTTCATAGAATGTGTTTGGGAGAGTTCCAATTCTTTCTATTTCACAGAATGGATTGAGGAGTATTGGATTAGTTCTTCTGTAAAGATTTTATAAAATTCACCTGGGAAACCATCTGGACCTGCGCTTTTCTTTGATGGTAGGCTCTTTATTGCTGCTTCAATCTCGTTAATTGCTATTGGTCGATTTAAATTTTCTATATCTTCTTGATTCAACTTAGGAAGGTTGTACGTGTCTAGGAATTTGTCAATTTCTTCTAGGTTTTCCATTTTGTTGGAGTATAGTTTTTCAAAGTAGTTTCTGATTATCCTCTGGATTTCCATGCTGTCAGTGGTAATATCATCTTCTTCATCTCTCATTTTAGTAATTTGGGTTGATTCTCTCTTTCTTTTGGTTAGGTTGGCTAGTGGTTTATCTATCTTGTTTATTTTTTCAAGTAACCAGCTTTTGGATTTGTTGAGTTTTTGTATTTTTTTATTCTCTACTTCGTTGATTTGTGCTCTTATTTTAATAATTTCCTGTCTTCTACTAGCTTTGGGGGTAAACTGTTCCTGTTTTTCAAGGGCTTTGAGGTGTGTCATTAGGTTATTTATTTGGTGATTTTCTGTTCTTCTTATGTAGGCACTCAGTGCTATGAATTTTCCTCTTAATACTGCCTTCAGGGTGTCCCAGAGATTTTGATATGTTGTTTCTCTGTTTTCATTTGTTTCTAGGAATTTCTTGATTTCTCCCCTTATTTCTTCTCTGACCCATTCCTCATTCAGCAGTGTGGTATTCAGTCTCCACATGTTTATGAGGTTTCTCTGGGTCTTCTTATAGTTGATTTCTAGTTTCATTCCATTATGGTCTGAAAAGACGCAGGGGATTATGTCACATTTTTTGAACTTGCTAGTACTCACTTTGTGGCCTAGGATATGATCTATTTTAGAGAAAGTTCCATGAGCAGCTGAAAAAAATGTGAATTCAGCTGTAGTTGGGTGGAATATTCTGTATATGTCTACTAGGTCCATTTGGTTTATGGTGTTCCTTAGGTCTGAGACATCTTTACTGACCTTTTGTCTTAAAGATCGATCTAGTGGTGTGAGAGGTGTGTTGACGTCTCCCAATATTATTGTATTGGGATTTATGTGTGATTTAATGTCGCAAAGAGTTTCTTTTATGAAAGTGGTTGCATCTATGTTTGGGACATAAATGTTGGCTATTGTTATATCCTCTTGCTGGATTGTTCCTTTTACCAGTAAGAAATGTCCTTCTTTGTCTCTTCTGATAAGTTCAGGTTTGAAGTCTAATTTGTCTGATATCATAATTGCTACTGCTGCTTGTTTTCGAGTTCCATTAGCGTGGATTACCTTGCTCCATCCCTTCACCTTTAGTTTGTGCGTATTTTTACTTGTAAGGTGTGTTTCTTGCAGGCAGCATATAGATGGATTGTGATTTTTAATCCATTTTGCCACCTTATGTCTTTTGATTGGGGAGTTGAGGCCATTTATATTCAGCGTGATTATTGAGAGATGGGTTTTCATTCCTAACATTTTGAGTTTTAATTTCTGCTTAAGGTAGTGTTTGTTCTTTGCCTAGTTGTTTGTTTGATGGGAATCACTGTTTCTCTGGTTCTGGTGTTTCCTTATTATTTCTTCTTTGTAATTAATCTCTTTGAGCATTTTCTCTAGTGCTGGTTTGGAAGACATAAAGTCTTTCAGCTTCTCTTTGTCATGGAAGGTTTTTATTTCTCCATCAAATTTGATAGATATCTTTGCTGAGTAGACAAATCTTGGTTGGAGGTTGTTTTCTTTCAGAGTTTGGAATATGTTGCTCCAGTCCTTCCTGGCTTTCATGACTTGGTTTGGAAGGTCAGAAGTGATTCTTATTGGTTTGCCTCTGAATGTTATTTGCTCTTTTGCTCTCGCTGCCATTAAGATTCTCTCCTTGACCTCTACATTAGTCAGTTTGATTATTATGTGGCGTGGTGAACCTCTTCTCTGATCCTGTCTATTGGGGGTTCTATATGTTTCCTGTACCTGTGTATTGACCTCTCTTTTTATGTTTGGAAAATTTTCTAATATTACTTCTCTGAATAGATTATTGATTCCTTTATTTTCAGCTTCCAATCCCTCTTCTATGCCTATTATTCTTATGTTTGCTCTTCTAAGACTTGGCTGAGATCTCAATGTCCAATTCATGCTGTCGAATTGTTTTTTCTAATTTATATACTATGTGTTCATTTTTGGAGAGGTCATCTTCTAAGAGTGAGATTCTGTTTTCAATGTGCTCTAATCTATTGTTGATGGTCTGTATTGATGCCTTCATTTCAATTATTGCATCCTTCACTTCCTTCAGAGCTTCTTTTTGATTCCTGCTTATTTGATCCTTCATTTCAATCAGGCTCTCTCTGAATTCTTTTCAGAAATCCTGTATCATTTCCTCTATTGAAGTTCTGAATTGTCCTGGCAATCTTTGCACTTCTGTGTTGGCGGGTTCTGTTGTTGTGGGATTGTGGGGGCTCATTGTTTCTTTGCTATTCTTCCTTTTCATGATTTCAGGTTTCTTATGTTTATACCTTTGTTGCTTTTGGTGGTTCTCTCTCTTTCATTCTGTAGGTATCCTATGTCTAATCCCTCTCCCTTTATGTTTTCTTATCCTGGAGGTAGATAGTTGCTACTAGGTGAGCCTTAAAGGTGAATAGCCTTTCCTGAATGGTTATTCTCACTTGCTCGGTATAATGTCCATTTGCAGGCCCAGTTCTTGGTCTCCTTCAGTGATTGGGACCCTTGCTTGGTGCCTCTCACTACCTGTGCAAGCGACCAGTGCTGCTATTGCCCTTCTCAATGCAAGCGTGGGTCTCCGTCATCTCTACTTGGGCTGGCCCTATGTCCCTCTCTCTATCTACACCTATGGCAGGTGTCCCCAGCAGGGGGCCCTGGGCTTGTGTCTCTCTTTGCCTACAGAAGCCGTGGGCGTCGCCTTGCCCTGATTCTGTGTAAACATGGAACTCCATGTTTTCCACAGAGAGGGCCGATTTGGTCTAATTTTCCCTGGTACCACAGCTGTATGTCCTGTGGTGATCCCCAGGGACTCTACAAGGGTGCTGCAACATTTGAGTGGGCTGCAAGTCTGTCCCACTCAAATGTCGCCAGGGACTGTCTGCTTATCCACTCATCTACCACATCCCATAGCAGACCCCACTCCCACCTCCACTGGGGCAATCTGCACTGTCCCAGACCCCGTGAGTCCCTGTAGCCGCGCTGGGTGATCTCCCCCTGGGGCGGCTCATTGACTTATGGTCTCCTTGAGCGCTGCTCTTAATCTCTGGGGGGGGGGGGCTCAGTCGCTGCTGCAGGCTCTGGCCAGGCTTCTGGGACCTGGGGACTCTGCCGAGTGTGGATCAAACTGCTGCACACACCTGTTGCTGATGCTCTGCAGTGCTGGTTTTAGAAGAGCTCCCTGGCTTCCTTGTTGGTGGCCTGCAGAAGCCGCACTGTCGGTTGCTGTCGGCGTGGTCTGATCAAGATGGCGCCACTGCCGCTTCTGCCAACACAGCAGTTCGGGTCTGTGTCGTGTGTGAAACAAGTCATTGCTCGCCTTCGCTGCTGCTATTCTGCAGCTGCTGGATGCACAGCAGGTCGCTGGCATCTCTGCTGGACTTGTGCAGGAGCCACAATGCTGGTAGCCGCCGGCAAAGTCCTGCCAAGATGGTGACGCTGCAGCTGCTGTCGCTGCTGCCGTTTGGTCTCTTGAGTGTGGAACGAGCCGCTGCTTGCTTTCGTCTCTGCTGTCCTACAGTTGAACTTAAAACAGGTCTCTGGCTTCTCTGCTGGTGGCATGTGGACGCTGCAATGCCAGTAGTGGCTGGCGCGGTCCGGCCAAGATGGCGCTGCCGCCATCCCTTAGGTAAGGCACTTCTGCAGGTCACTTCTGATCCCTCTCTTTGCTTCTCTCATTCTTCACATGCAGCTAATAACCAAGTTCTTTTACTTTTTAAGTCTTAACATCTTTCTCCCATCTTTGCTCTCCCATCCATCCCCACTGATTCTGCTTATTCCAAGCACTGTAGTTTAAATATTTTATATCCTGATTACTCAGTTTCCTAAAATGCCTTTCTTTAAACCATGTTCCATACTGCAACAAGAGTGAATTTTCTAAATAAATAAAACCTCATTAATGACTGCCTATTACCTTCAAGATAAAATTCAATAGCTTTAACATCATCTATAAGCCCCTGCATAATCTGACTCCTGCCTGATGTTAGGGGCTCTCTGCCTTGGAATTTATAATTCAGTGTTCTAAATGGACTATGGTAACACCTCTATATTTTTGTTTTAATGCCATTTGTTTCTAGAATGTTCTTTCATTCTTTTCTAATTCTTAGTTAATAT
This sequence comes from Glis glis, assembly GCA_004027185.1. Lineage (NCBI taxonomy): Eukaryota > Metazoa > Chordata > Mammalia > Rodentia > Gliridae > Glis > Glis glis. The sequence goes on from PVJS01009965.1 coordinate 4,738, forward strand.
TTGAACTTTATTTCAATTTCATGTCACTTTCTCAGGGATGCTTTTACCTACCCATTAGATTACATTAGATTTTCTTCCTTTATCACATAGCTTTTTTTTTTACGTGCTTTTATTGGTGCATTGGAGTCTTACATTGCAATGAATATCTATGTGATGTTAACATACATGCACACAGCTCTTAGTGTCCCCCCCTGCTTCCCCCACCCATATGAAGTACCAAGAATGGTGTTGGTATATTTTCACATGTACATATTGTTTATGATAGTAATTCCATTAATTCACTTCTTTCTTGCCCTCCCCCTTCCCTTGTATCACTTCCCTTGTTCTGCTGAGGGTTCTCCATTATCAACCAGAGTCCTTTGTGTGACCCTACTACTCCTTAGTTTGCACATATTAATGAAAACATATATCCCTTCTGTTTTTGTGATTGATTGATCTCGCTTAACATAATGTTCTCCAGATCCTTCCACTTTCTTGCAAATGATGTTATTTTGTTCTTCTTTATTGCTGAGTAGAATTCCATTGTGTGTATTTCCCACCATTTTGTAATCCACTCATCTGTTGATGGACACCTAGGTTGGTTCCATAATTTGGCCACTGTGAATTGTGCTGCTATGAACATGGGGATGCATATATTACTGTAGTTTTCTGGTTTCAATCCATTTGGTATGATACCCAGGAGTGGTATAGCTGGATCATATGGTAGATCCATTCCCAGTTTTCTGAGGAATCTCCACACTGATCTCCACAGTGGTTGAACTAGTTTGCAATCCCACCAACAGTGTAGAAGAGTCGCGATTTCCCCACATCCTCGTCAACATTTGTTGTTGTTTGACTTCTTAATGCTTGCCATTCTAATTGGGGTCAGATGAAATCTTAGAGTAGTTTCGATTTGCATCTCCCTGATTGCTAATGATGTTGAACATTTTTTCATGTACCTATTGGCCATTTGTATCTCTTCTTTCGTGAAGTGTCTATTCATTTCAGTTGCCCACTTCTTGATCAGATTATTTATTTTCTTAGTGTAAAGTCTTTTAAGTTCTTTGTATATCCTAGATATTAGACCTCTGTCAGAGGGATAGCTTACAAATATCTTCTCCCATTCTGTAGGCTTTCTCTTTAGGCTCTTGATGGTTTCCTTTGATGAGCAGAAGCTTTGTAGTTTAATGCTATCCCACTTATTAATTCTTGTTTTAATTTCCTGTGCTTTGGAAATCTTGTTGAGGAAGTTTCTACCTGTGCCTATATGTTGGAGTGTTGAGCCTATGCCTTCTTCTAATAATTTCACAGACTCTGGTCTAACTTCCAGGTCTTTAATCCATCTTGAGTTGACTCCTGTGCAGGGTGAGAGGTAAGGATTTAGTCCCATATTTCTACAGGTAGATAACCAGTTTTCCCAGCACCACTTGTTGAAAAGACTGTCCTTTCTCCAACGTATGTGTTTAGCACCTTTGTCAAAAATCAATTGACTATAAGTTTGTGAACTTGTTTCTGTATCTACTATTCTGTTCCACTGATCTATGTGTCTGTTTTTGTGCCAGTACCATGCTGTTTTTATTACTATAGCTCTGTAGTACAATTTGAAATCAGGAATTGTTATGCCTCCTGCAAGATTCTTATTCCTGAGAATTGCTTTGGCTGTTGTGGGTCTTTTGTTTCTCCATATAAAATTAATGACTGATTTTTCTAAATCTGTGAAAAATGATGTTGGTATTTTGATAGGGATTGCATTGATTCTATACATCATTTTTGGCAGAATGGCCATTTTGATAATATTTATTCTGCCTATCCAAGAGCAGGGGAGATCTTTCTATCTTCTAAGATCTTCTTGGATTTCTTTCTTCAGTGTTCTATAGTTTTCATTGTAGAGGTCTTTTACCTCTTTGGTTAAGTTTATTCCTAGGTATTTGATTGGTTTTGAAGTTGTTGTGAATGGAATTGTTTTCTGGATTTCTTTCTCAGTGGATTCATGGTTGGCGTATATGAAAGCTACTGATTTCTTTAGGTTGATCTTGTATCCAGCTACTTTGCTGAATTTGTTGATTAGCTCCAGTAGATTTTTGGTTGAGTTCTCTGGGTCTTCTAGATATAGGATCATGTCATCTGCAAATAGAGATAATTTTAATTCTTCTTTTCCTATTTGAATTCCTTTGATAGTCTTCTCTTGTCTTATTGTTCTGGCAAGAGTTTCGAGGACTATAAGGAGTGGTGATAGTGGGCATCCTTGTCTTGTTCCTGTTTTTAAGGGGAATTCTGGCAATTTTCCCCCGTTCAATATGATGTTGGCTTTGGGTTTCTTATATATTGATTTAATGATGTTGAGGTATGTTCCTTCTATTCCGATTTTTTGTAGAGTTCCTAACATGAATGGGTGTTGAATTTTGTCAAATGTTTTTTCTGCATCTATTGAAATGATCATGTGATTCTTGTTTTTAGTTCGATTTATATGGTGAATAACGTGTATTGTTTTGCATATGTTGAACCAGCCTTGCTTTCCTGGGATGAAACCAACTTGGTCATGATGTACAATTTTCTCAATATGGTTTTGAATGCACATAGCTAGTATTTTATTTAGAATTTTTGCGTCTATGGTCATTAATGATATTGGTCTGTAATTCTCTTTTCTTGAAGTGTCTTTATTTGGCTTTGGTATTAATGTGATGTTAGCCTCATAAAAGGAATTTGGAAGAATTCCATCTCTTTCAATTTCATGGAATAGTTTGTGAAGTATTGGTTTTAGTTCTTCTGTAAAGGTTTTGTAGAATTCAGCTGGAAAACCATCTGGATCTGGGCTTTTCTTTGATGGAAGACTTTTTATTGTTTTTTCTATCTCTGTGCTTGCTATTGGTTGATTCAGGTTTTCTATATCCTCTTGGTTCAATTTAGGTAGGTTGTATGTATCTAGAAATCTTTCGATTTCTTCCAAGTTTTCCATTTTATTGGAATATAAGTTTTCAAAGTAGTTTCTTATGATCCTCTGGATTTCATCACTATCTGTGGTGATATCCCCTTTTTCATTTCTGATTTTGGTGATTTGGGTTGATTCTCTCCTTCTTTTGCTTAGGTTATCTAGTGGTTTGTCAATCTTGTTAATCTCAAAGAAACAGCTTCTTGTTTTGTTGATTCTTTGTATTATTTTTTTATTCTCTATTTCATTAATTTCTGCTCTGACTTTAGTTATCTCCTGCCTCCTACTGGCTTTGGGATTCAACTGTTCCTGGTTTTCAAGATCCTTGAGGTGTATCATTAGGTTATTTATTTGGATGTCTTCTGTTTTTCTTATGTGGGCACTCAGTGCTATAAATTTTCCTCTTAACACTGCCTTCCAAGTGTCCCGTAGATTTTGGTATGTCGTGTCTCTATTTTTGTTTAATTCTAGGAATCTTTTTATCTCTCCCTTCATTTCTTTTCTGATCCATTCCTTGTTCAGAAGTGTATCATGCAGTCTCCATGTATTTATGTGGTTACTTTTAGTCTTCCTGTTGTTAATTTCCAGTTTCATTTCGTTGTGATCTGAGAAGATGCAGGGAATTATATCACATCTTTTGAATTTGCTGGTGCTTGCTTTGTGACCCAGAACGTGGTCTATTTTGGAGAATGTTCCGTGGGCCGCTGAGAAAAATGTGTATTCAGATGTTGCTGGTTGAAATAATCTGTATGTGTCTATTAGATCCATCTGGTCTATGGTTTTCTTTAGGTCTGAACAATCTTTATTCATCTTTTGTCTGGAGGATCGATCTAGTGGCATGGATGGTGTGTTGAAGTCTCCCAATATTATTGTGTTTGGGTCTATTTGGGACCTGATGTCCTGAAGAATTTGTTTTATGAATGCGGGTGCACCCACATTTGGGGCATAGATGTTTACTATTGTTATATCTTCTTGTTGGATTGTTCCTTTTATTAGTAAGAAGTGACCTGCTTTGTCTCTTCTGATGTGTTTTAGCTTAAAGTCTGTTTTGTCAGATATAAGTGTTGCTACCCTTGCTTGTTTTCGATCTCCGTTTGCATGGTATATCTTTTTCCATCCTTTAACCTTTAGTGTATGAGTATCTTTGGCTAGAAGATGAGTTTCTTGTAAGCAGCATATAGTTGGATTATACTTTTTAATCCACATTGCTAGTCTATGCCTTTTAATTGGGGAGTTTAGTCCTTTGACATTCAATGTTATTATTGAGATATGATTGTTGTTTCCTGTCATTTTGAGTTTTATTTTCTGTTTGCTGTAATGACAAATCTCCTTGTTTAGTTGCCTACCTGGTGTAGTTCACCTCTCCTGTGGTTCTGAAAATTGCTTGTTTTCCCTTCTTTGTGGTTTATTTCTTTTAGGATTTTCTCCAGTGTTGGCTTGGTCCTCATGAATTCTTTAAGTGTTTGTTTATCATGGAACGTTTTAATTTCTCCATCAATTTTAAATGATAGCTTTGCTGGATATACCAGTCTTGGTTGGAAGTTGTTTTCTTCCAGGGTCCGGAGTACTCCATACCAATCCCTCCTGACATTCCTGACTTGGGTTGAGAAGTCTGGGGTAATTTTTATTGTTTTGCCCCTGTATGTCACCCTTTCTTTTGCTCTTGCTGCTTTTAGGAGTCTTTCTTTGGCCTCTACGTTAGACATTTAATTATTACGTGGCATGGTGAGGTCCTTCTTTGGTCCTGTCTTGACGGTGTTCTATATGCCTCCTGTATGTGAATGTCCAAGTCCTTTTCTAGATTCGGAAAGTTCTCTGAAATTATTTCTTTGAAGAGGTTTCTTATACCCTTAGTCTGTGTTTCTAATCCTTCTTCGATGCCTTTTATCCTCAGATTAGGACGTCTTGTTTTGTCTTGTATTTCTTGGATGGCCAGGGTGTGTTGTTCTAATATCTTCCATATATCATTGACTGTGTTTTCCGTTTTGAATGAACTGTCTTCCAGGAGTGGTACCCTGTTTTCCAGGTGGTCAAGCCTACTAGAGTTGGTTTCTATTGCAGTCTTTAATTCGTTTATTGACTCCTTCATTTTGTTCAGTGTTTCTTTCTGATTCTTTCTTAGAACCTAAACTTCTTCCCTCATCTCCTCTACACTTTCTTTGAGGCCTTTCATCATTCTGAAGATCAAAATTCTGAATTCTCCATCTTGCATTTCCTGTAGGTCAGTATCAGTAATCTCATTTGATGCATTGTATTTCTTGTTTCTTCACTGTTCCTCATTCTCATATTTTTGGTGTTTTCAATTTTGTGTTTCTGTTGCCTCCGCATCGTCTTCCTTTCTATGTATAAGACCTCTTGTTGGTCCCTGTAGACCCAATTGGGTCAGTACGCTGCAGGCTGGGGTTCCCTCCTGTCTTGTTGACCGGGGCGTGGTGTGTGTGGGGGGGCACACAGGATCCAGAGTTCGGGTGTTGGTACGTGAGGCGCACTTCAAGGCACGGTGTTGGATGTGGGTTCCAAGGCACAGGTGATGGTGCCGGAAGATACCTGGTCTCTGAGGTGCAGGTGCACATGTGCTCTGGGTCTCGGGGGGCATCGCTGGAGCTTCCCCGGGCTCTGATGCACAGTGCTGCGTAATCGCACGGGCCCTGGGGGGTGCGAGCTCTGGGTATCGGGTGGTGGTGCCTGAGAGTGCACAGGCGCTGAGGCATGGTGCTCAGGATCATGCGCAGGCCCTCATAAGGTGCTTGGACTCCTGGAATTCGGTGGTGGTGCCAGTGTGTGCTCTGGCTCTGAGGCAGTGTGGAAGGTCGCGCGGGTCTCAAGTGGCGGCGCCAGAGGGTATCTGGGCTCTGAAGTGCGGCACAGGGGCTTCTGGGTTGCCCAGTACAGCACTGCTGGCCTGGGCTGGGCGCAGCTGTTTGGCCTGGTTGCGCTTATCGCCTGGGTCACACTGGTTCACGTGTCTGGCTGCCTGGGTTACACGGATGGCACAGCTGGCCTAGGCAGGGTGCGGCTGGCCGCCCTGGTCACGCGTAAAGGTGCAGCTGGCCACCTGGGTTGCGCAGTTTGGCGTGGCTTGCCTAGGCGGGGTGCGGGGGTGGGCGGTGTCACCCGGGTCTTGGCTGGGAACCCTGGTCGCACAGGATGGCGTGGCTGGTTGTACGGGACCATATATCTGGCTGCTTGGGTGACAGGGGAGGGTGCTGTTGGCCTAGGCGGGGCACCGGGTGCGGGGGCTGCCCTGGTTGCACGTAGGAGGGCGCGGCTGTCCGCCTGGTTGTGCAGGATGGTGTGGCTTGCCTAGGCGGGACACAGGACATGGAGCGCGGGGCGCGGGGCTGTGGGGCACCCGGGTCTCTCAGCTGGGAACCCTGGTCGCACGGTATGGCGTTGCTGGTTGCATGGGACTGCGGGTCTGGCTGCCTGGGTGGCAGCGAAAGGTGCTGCTGGCCTAGGCGGGGCGCAGGGGGTGGGGGCCGCCCTGGTCACGCGTGGGAGGGTGCGGCTGGCTGCCTGGCTTGTGCAGGACTGCGTGGCTTGCCTAGGCAGGTCGCAGGGCCGTGGAGCGCCAGGCCGCGGGGGCGCGGGGCCACAGGACGCCTGGGTCTGGGCTGGGGGTGCTGGGCCGCAGGGCACAGGGTGCGGGGCTGCAGGGTGCGGGGGCCATGGGGCGCGGGGGCGCAGGGCACCCGGTTCTCGGCTAGGGATGTGGGGCCGTGGGATGCGGGCGCCCGGTTCTCAGCTGGGAACCCTGGTCGCACGGGATGATGTGGCTGGTTGCCCCGGACGGCGTGTCTGGCTGCCTGGGTGGCAGAGAAAGGTGCTGCTGGCCTAGGCATGGCGCAGGGGGCGGGGGCTGCCCTGGTCTCATGTGGGAGGGTGCAGCTGGCCACCTGGTTGTGCAGGACTGCGTGGCTTGCCTAGGCAGGACATGGGGTATGGGGCAGGGTGCGTAGCGCAGGGCGTGGGGGCGTGGGGCGCAGGGCACTGGGCACGGGGGCCTTCAGATCTTCACTGACGTGGGGCTCCTATGCAGAGTGCTGGGGATCGCATGGGCTTGTAGCACGGTGGAGGGGGAAGGTGCTCAGTTGGGGCAGGAGCCCACAATCTGCTGCTGTGATGGCCCCACCACTCACGGAATTCTACTCTGGATTCTCCTTCAGATCTGTCTGTGGTGCTGGGGGCTGTTAGCCCCGGCTATAGGGACCGGGGTAAGATGGCTCCTTACCAATCCTGCCGACATGGGATTGCAGCTTTCTGTGGAAATCTGAAGCTGGTAGACTCTGTGTCTGCGTATTCGTACTTGGGTTACTGGATTTTGGGTTTTGGTTCTTCTGTGTCTGTGCGATGTTGTTTAGTTCTGAGCCCCCGAGGCGTTTCTGAGACAGTTTTGAGACAGGCTTGTTCGGGGGCTCCTATTCCGTTGCCATCTTGCCGCCGATCTATCACATAGCTTTTTAAATATACTTTTATTGGTGCATTATAGTCTCACATAATAATATACTTCAGAGTGATAGGGACATGCATGCACACAGCACTTGGTGAGCTTTCCCCCATCTCCCTTCCCACTCCTTCCTCTTCCCCATACATGATATTGAGATTGGCATTGGTAATTTCACATATGTACATAACATCAGTGGAAGTGTTTCCTTCATTAATTCTTCCCTACACACCAACCTCCCTTGGACCCCTTCCATCGCTCCACTGAAGTTTCTCCTCCATTATCTAAAGTCCCTCTGATATCCCGATTACTTCCTAGCTTCTGCATATGAGAGAAAACATATGGGTACTTCAGTCACTTTCTGTGACTGGCTGATCTCACTTAACATAATGTTCTCCAGGTCCATCCATTTTCCTGCAAATGACATAATTTTGTTCTTTTTTTGCGGAACCGGGGATTGAACACGGGGGCATTCTACCTCCACGCTACGCCCCCGGCCCTATTTTTTATACTTTATTTTGAAACCGAGTCTCACGAAGTTGCGGAGGGCCTCACTAAGAATAGAGAGAGAGAGACAGGGAGAGGGAGAGACAGAGACAGAGAGAGAGCTGAGGCTGGCCGCGAACCCGGATCCTCCGGTCTCCGCCTCCCAAAGTAATGGGATTACAAGCGTGCGCCACCATTCCCGGCCATAATTTTGTTCTTTATTGTCACATTGAGCACTTTGTATTTCCCTTTTTATTATATTCATCACATTTGTAATTACTTGTTCTTTGGGGCTTTTCTTCTCTAAGATATTAGTTACCAGAACCTAAAACAATTCCTGCCACATACAAGATATCTATTATGTATGTTGAAATTTAAATGCCAATGTAACAGTAGTGGGAGATAATGGCCTTTAAATGGCGATTAGGCCATGAAGGATCCACCATCATGAGTGGGCTTAATGCCTTAATAAAATGGTTTAGGGGGCTAGTCTCAGTCTCTCTCTCTCTCTCTCTCTCTCTCTCTCTCCTTTGACCTTTTGCCATGTGATGATGCAGCTGAAAGGTTGCACTGAGGAAGTGATATAAACTGACTTTAGAAAGGTACATTTTCTGTCCTTGTGCACTTTAACTAAGTAAGAATCATTTCCCAGCACTTTCTTAGAGTGACTCAAACTCCATGGTGTGTGGCCACCATGTTTCCCCATAAAAATCTCTTGAGATTTGGCATCCCAAATTGGAACCAGTCATACTCTAGAGGCTTTGGAGACACCCAAATAAAAATTATTAGATGGCAAAATAAAAGTTGTGGAAACATAAAACTGCACCAAAGCAAGTTAAAGCATTGGAACAGTATGCACTACCTGGTTTGCACTTTCTTTTAATAAATCATGATGTACCCGCCAAAAATTAACTACAATGCTACATGGTTTTGCAAGAAAAATTATCAAAATATATGGACTTCCCACCTCCTTTCTTTCATTGTTCTTTTCTTCCACTGTCCTCTCTTTTGTTCTTCAGGATCTTGTGAAGTTGTATCTAAGGTATTTTCTTTTTCAGCAGAATTTTCATTTTAGCAGGGCACTTTTGAATAGTGAAAAACCTTTAAGGAATTCTTTTTTTTACTGATGGAATTTCAGTGGATAAAATTTTTTAAATAAGAAGATGGGTACTTCAGAAATGGGTAAAATAGAAAAAAATAAGGTGAAGAGGGATTCTTAGGAGTTAGTCTAATACATTCTTCCAGACCCTTTTTAATGACTTGTTAATTCTAATTTACCAACATATTTTTTATCTGCCATTATTGCTGTAGTAACACAAAACAGCTATATGACTTAGAAAGAGAAAAGGACTTATCCCTACTACACACTATATCACAGACCTGGAAACAGATAAAATCCCTTCGACAACGGCAGGGATTTACAAGCACCCCAATACAGTTACAGTTTCATAGGTAAGTGAATGCAATATTTACTCTTATTGGTTTCCTGAAGAAGTGCCCATGAATAACTGGGAATTCACAGTAACTGGGGAAAAATCTAGAAGCTACACAACTATTCCATGTAGTCAACAAAAGACTTGTGAATATATAAACAATTCTTAAACTTAATAAGAAGACAACCCAATTAAAAACTGGGCAAAGGCTTTGAACAGACACTTCACTAAAGAAGGTATATGGATAGCAAATTAATACACTAAAAGATGCTCAACATCATGTCATATCAATAGAGAAATGCAAATTAAAACTTTAGATGAGCAAGAAGGGGACCTAACTGAGGGAATGGGAGGGGGGAAGAGAGAAACCCACTAATGGACAGGATGTATATACAAAAATTTATCAAAGTCAATCACTATGCTGAGCACGAAAAGGAGGGAAGGGGGAGGGAATAGGGTGGGATTTGAGGGAGGGCTATATGAGCAGTATGTGCATACATGCTTCTGATACCCTGATATTTATCAAAATGTATAACTACAATGCACCAATAAATGAATATATTTTAAAAAAGAGAGAGAGAGATGCAAATTAAAATCACAGGGAAATACTACTATACATCTACTAAAATGCTAAGATCCAAAACAATAAAAAAGAAAGGAAAATGACATTCACAAATTCTACCAAGGATGCTGAGCAACAGACATTTTGATTAAGGGCTTGTGGGAGCCAGACGTGGTGGCGCATGCTTGTAATCCCAGTACTTTGGGAGGCGGAGACCAGAGGATCCGGGTTCGCGGCCAGCCTCAGCTGGCCTCTCTCTCTCTCTCTCTCTCTCTCTCTCTCCCTGTCTCTCTCTCTCTCTACCTAGTGAGGCCCTCCGCAACTTCGTGAGACCCAGTTTCAAAATAAAGTATAAAAAATAGGGCTGGGGGTGTAGCGCAGAGGTAGAACGCCCCTGAGTTCTATCCCCGGTACCGCAAAATAAATAAATAAATAAATAAATAAATAAATAAATAAATAAAGTATAAAAAATAGGGCTGGGGGTGTAGCTCGGAGGTAAAACGCCCCTTGGTTCAATTCCAGGTTACCGCAAAGAAAAAAACCAACCAAACAAACAAACAAAAAAAGAGCTTGTGGGACTGCAAAATGGTACAGTCACCTTGGAAATAGTTTGGCTTTTTTTTTTTTTGCGGTACCGGGGGTTGAACCCAGGGGCGTTTTACCTCCGAGCTACACCCCCGGCCCTATTTTTTATACTTTGTTTTGAAACCGGGTCCCACAAAGTTGCGGAGGGCCTAAGTATCTGAGGCTGGCCGCGAACCCGGATCCTCCAGTCTCTGCCTCCCAAGTACTGGGATTACAAGAGTGCACCACCACACCCAGCAGCATTTTTTAATAAAGTTCAACAGCAATCATAATACTAGGTGAGATATTTTACATATTTGGTTAAAGTCATAAAATGTATCTACTGGCAGAAATATTTACAGTTTAAAACTAAAATTTTTAATCACTTAAGCTACTTGTGAACTCACAGTGAAATAGATAGTTCCCTCTCCACAACCCATTACCCTGGGTCTTTCTCCAAACTATAGAAGTTCTTCCAACAGTTTCTAGACCTAAGCCCATAATAGAACTTATCTAGACTACAAAATTAATTTAAACTTGATGAATTGTCTATAATAATAATCATTATTTATTTATTTATTTTATTTATTTATTTTGGTACTGGGGATGAACCCAGGGATATTCTACCTCCAAGCTACACCCGCAGCCATTTTTTTGTTGTTGTTTTGTTTTGAAACAGAGTCTTACTAAATTGCTAAGAGTCTTGCTGCATTGCTGAGGCTGTCCTTCAACCTGTAATCCTCCTGTCTCAGCCTCCCAAGTACTAGGATTACAGAAGGCCTATTATCTTTTAGAAAACTTGACATGCTTGTGTATCATGAACCTTTGTGCAACAACAGAGAGCCACCGATGTGATATGTTTCCTCAGAACAGTGGCCCTGGACCCAAACTGCCTGCTCATCACCAACTCTTCTCTCACTACTCTGAACTCCTGTGGCACCTGAAGCCCTTTGTATTTCTTCTTCCTGACATTTAACACCCAACTTTCCCAGTGCACTTGGACTCAGATTCACCTTTCCAGAATGCTTCTGGTTGGAGACCTCTGAACTAAATCCCACAGTGTCAGTAACTAGGTTGGCCCCAGCAGGGCTAGACTAAATCAAAGCATTTAGTTTAGCCGGGT
>PVJS01009965.1:16357-49217 GCA_004027185.1 Glis glis
AAAAAAAAAAAAAAAAAAAAAAAAAAAAAAAAAAAGCATTTAGTTTAAACAGTTAAAGTATCATTCTGATCTACTACAAAAGGAGCATGTTAGCCCAGCATAGTGGCACACGCTTGTAATCCCAGTACTTGGGAGGCTGAGACAGGAGGATATTAGGTTCATGGCCAGCCTCAGCTACTTAGTGAGGCCCTCTGCAACTTAGTGAGACCCTGTTTCAAAATTTTTAAAAAAAGAATAAAATAGGGCTGGGGGTGTAGCTCAAAGGTATATTGCCCCTGGGTTCGATCCCCAGAAACACACACACACACACACACACACACACACACACACACACACAGCAGCAGCAGCAGCAGCAGCATGTTTGAAGATGCTTCTGGGAACTCTTTTTTTCCTGGCCAAGTTTACCCCTCTTGTTACTTATTCTCACCAGAATAAAGGTACTTGATGTCCTTAGAAAGGGCTGCAAATGCAAATCGTAAATCCACTTAAGTAGCAGAAATCTGTGAAAACAGAACAGCTTATGGAAGGGTGTGTGTGTGCGTGTGTGTGTGTGTGTGTGTGTGTGTGTTTATCATGTTGGTAATTTCCTTAGGAAATGAAATTATTTGTTGTGAGAAATTAGTCTTGTGTGTGTGTTTGTATGTAAGAGATTGGTTTTGTGTGTTTGGACAAGATCTCTTAACGACTCAAATACCTCCACTATTTCTGCTTTAAATAATTCTATTTATTATTAACTAGGATAAAAATGAATAAATGTGATGAGCAAGAACAAGCACAAATGTCAGAAATGTCTAAGACTGAGAAGAAAAATGAAGGAAAAGCACTTAAGGATGGAGAAAAAGAGGAGGTATTTATGTTGCAAAATATTCAACTCATCTTAAACTAGTTAGTTCATTGTTTGATAGAATAGGAAATCTTGGTATTTGTAATAGATACCTAACAAAATGACAATTATACGAAATAAAAGTTTAATTTTAAGAATAATTATCCTAAACAATAAAGATACATATTATATTATGTTATATTATATTATATGATATTAATTTTTGGTTTCTAGGGCCTCTTATATTTAGTATCAGAAACTGAAGAAACAGAAATTGAAAGACTGAAGCCAATGACCTTGATACCACAACTTTCTTTTACAGCAGAATTAACAAGCTTATCCAAGTGTTCATTGTAAGCATTTTAAAAGAATTATTTCTCATTATATATTATTTATTCATTATAATGTTTTAATAGTTACATTAAATTTCTTGAGTGAGTACCATAAATGCCAGATCTTCTGCTAAGCTTTTAGTACACCTTTTCACATTTGATTGTCACCATAGCTCTGTGGATTCTGATATTAACCTCATCTTAGAAGTGGGGGAATTTAGCAAGGTGTGGTGGCGCACGCTTGTAATACCAGTACTTGGGAGGCTGAGACAGGAGGATCACAGGTTCGTGGCCAGCCTCAGCTACTTAATGAGGCCCTCTGCAACTTAGTGAGACCCTGTTTCAAAATAAAGAATAAAAAATAGAGCTGGGGTTGTAGCTCAGAGGTAGAATGCCCCTGGGTTCAATCCCCAGTACCACAAAAAAAAGAGGTGGGGGATTCATGCTGCTTATGGAAGATTAAGTTGTCCAGGATCACACATATAAACATGCCTGAGTTAGGACATAAGCCAAATTGGCTTGCCATAAGACTATAATGTCCTCACTAGTAAACTTAAAATTTTTATTCATATATAGATAGGTGGGATAAAAAAATTGTGGTAAAAATAAGATTGCAACATCACTTTTGCTTATTAAAAAAAAACTTGGGAGGCTGAGATAGGAGGATCGCAGGTTCACGGCCAGCCTCAGCTACTTAGTGAGGCCCTCCACAACTTAGTGAGACCCTCTTTCAAAATAAAGAATAAAAAAATAGGGCCAGGGGTGTAGCACAGAGGTAGAACACCTCTGGATTCAATCCCCGGTACCGCAAAAAAAAAAAAAAAAAAAAAAAAAGATATAATTTGTCCTCTAAAAGGGTCATCTTTTAACACACACACAAAATACATTTTGAAAATAACAGTAGTTTTATCCATTCTGTTTTTCATGTGTCATTTAAAGATTTGTTTAATTTTTAGGCATGAACAAAAGAGGAGAGCCAAAATTCAGAAGCTTAAATATTTTATTAAAATATTTTACAACGATAAACAGGTTACTTGCACCTCAGTATCGCCCCTACAGTTTGATTTTAAAGTCATGTTTCAGCAAATTTTCAATATTCAGGTAATATATTGGCCTGAAACAATTTGCTTGAAGGTATGCCATATACTCTTGTATTTTATTCTTTTCCATACATAATTTTTCTTATTAGCTATTGTTATATGTGATAGCTTGTCTTTATATTAAGAGATTATTACTTAATGATTAGCAATTTATTTATAATTAATAAATGCATAATCCACCTCTTTTATGTCATAAGTAAAAAATTATTTGATTTGTGGTTGCTCAAAATACTTCTCTCTGGCTAAAATTTCAGCCAACCCTGTATGTGCATCATACTATCCATTCATGAGTGAGTTGGAAGAGGGCTATTTAAAGTATAAGTTGCACACATATTGTGGGCATTGAATGATTTCTACACATTTCCCCAACTCTGATTGGGTAGCTTCAGTCTCTTGCTGTATTTGCTCTTCATTATTATTATTTTTTTCTATTTTAAGTCCCTTTAAGAATCAGATGTAATAACATACAACAGATCCCTGATCCCTGTCCCCTTGCACTAACGGAAAAAGAAAATAGGATGATGGAGAAAATTTGGGAACAGTTAAGGAAATTAGATAAGAAGTCTTGATGACTAATAAAGGGTTAAGCTTGAAGCTAGACCTAAAAATAAATTTAGGAGGGAATGAAGATGTGTGTGTGTGTGTGTGTGTGTGTGTGTGTGTGTGTGTGTGTAAAGGTGGAGTTTGAGGAGTAGTATGGAGTTATAGTTACAAATCTAACTCAAAATTATTTTTGTAATGCCTAAAATAATTTTATACTATTCCTGATAAAGGCATTATTCATTATTTATTCATTCAAATTTCTATCACCTTACAATGTCTTTCCTGTTGAAATTCCCACTTCAAAAATATGCTGATCATTCTTTCCTACTATTGTTCTGAAAATAAATTGTGGATAGTAATTCAATCACTTAAAGTTTAAAATTTGCCTCATGAAATAGGTAAATGTGTATTTTGAGTCCTTTCATCATCCCATCACTTATCACATGACCCTAACAAAGTAAGAAACGAGAGATGAATGGAGTTAGAGATAAGTTACACCAGTACAGCTGAAAAAAGTAACAAAATAAATCTGTATGCTCTAGCCCAACAGCTTCTTTTTCATTGTCATTTTTTTATCTTTCAAGAGGCAATTTTCTCCCTTGATTTCCTTCTTTTTATAGCATTTATTACTATTTCCCCAAGAACTACCAATATACTATGGGTCAAAATTAGATTTTTCCTAAGCAATTCAACCTGGCTTTCAACCGCTTATAATAAAAACTAACAGAGTTGTATATAGGGCCTTCATTTCTTCATTTGTAACATGGGAAAATAGTATCTTTCCTATTATTTTTATCAGGTTTAAATGAGATAAAGAACTTTAAAAGTGCTACATAAAAATTTATTAGAGAATTGTATTATAGTATCTATATTTTCAAAACTGTATTTTCAAGCCTTGTATTCAGTTCATTTTCTGTCAAACCAGAAAAAGGCATTATACTTCTAAGGTCATATGATTATCTACTTTCTCCTTAATCCTGTGAATGAAATATTATAGAGTAAATCCTGTTTTTATTCAGGTATTTTAAAAGAAGAATACCAATATGTTATTGAGGATCATTATATTTTTTATTTTTCTATGTTGTATTTTCAGTGACCTGTCAACCATTTCTTTTATATTTAGGTTTATGAAATAAGTAAAAGGATAAGTTTACTGGCAAGACTGTATTTACCTTTACCTAACAGCACAGAGATGAAAGGCAAAACTGTTTTGGAATATATAGAATTCAGCTCTGATAAAATAGCCATACCTATGGATGGAGAAGTAGGAAGCAGTGAGTTTGTTAAAAATGTTTTCCTTCCCCCAGTTTTCTTCATGAGTAGCATATACTAAATGACCCCAGGTCATTTACATGAATAAGAACTCCTATATTTACAGTATTTGGTTAAAAACGCATTAAATATTCCTTTTCAGATAGTAAACTAGATGGTTTAAAACTTGATCCTGAATCAGGTCTTAGGGGAACTTAACAATTTACAGGTAGCACCTGAGCTTTTCCTAGGCCATGTGAGGCAAGAGCATTATCTCTCTGGAACAGGAGCTCTGCTTCTGAGTGGAGAGTGCTCAGCCTCTGCCTCTTCCCCAGTGAACCTAAGGGTGCTCCAGGACATGTGGATTAGTCTTCAAACTGTGTAGGGAAGTGAGAAAGAAAAGGAAGGTGAAAAGAAAAGAGGAGGGAACTGAGAAAAGGACAGAGGAAAGAAGAAGAGATGTTTTGATGTTTCTGTTCATTTACTTTTCAATTGATTCCACTCTTCTTATGCAATTAAATTTAAGCTAGCACATCTCTGAGAACACTGTCTTTCCTCTCCTTCTTCCCAAGATTTCTTACTTTCACTTTCTTAGGGGTTTTGCAACCACCTGTGTCCATCTGGTGAAAAGGAAGGAGGTAGTAACAAATGAACAAGGAGGAGAGAAAAGAAAAGAAGTAGATAAGAGTCTGGAAATGACAGCTAATGAGTGTAGTCTGCTTAGAGTCCAAAGGAAGCAGAAAAATAGGGTTATGGAGACCCAGGAGAAAAGACTGAGTACTCAAAGAATTGGAGGAGAACACTGGGAACTCAGCAAAAGTTTCAAGAAGTCTTGTTAAACTTTGTAGAGATTGAGAACGAAAATGGGGAGAGGCAGAAGCCTGAGGAATATAGGGAATGGGGAGAAAGAGTAACTCATCTGCCTCTTTTTCTGCTGCAAATGTTCTTTTCTTTCTGGAAGCCATTCCCAGAAAGAGTGGTTAAGAAACTTCCAGGCATAAGAGAAGGAAAATAGAGATGCTTATCTCTATGTATTCAGATCAGTATTTTCCTCTCTCTTTTGTAGTCTGTTTGAGCTAATCGTCCTTGAGGATTAGTTTTAGTGGGGAGATGAGGTGCCAAGGAAGAGCTGGCATTAACACGAAAATTCCTTTGTGTTCCTAGGGCTCCACAATTAGAAATCTGGGGAAAAAATACAATGTGCTCCAGCTGTACACTTTTAAAAATACTCATACGTTTCTAATGCTTTTTATAAACAGATGTGCCTTTTCTTCTTGAGGGAAATGGAACTGAAGAACTTTGTCTTTTGACATCAGGAAAACTTAGCTATTCCTTATCATGGGCCTTAGATGAAAATGGTATTCCTCTGATGCCTATGTCACAGTCATTAAGATCTGCGTACTGTAGGTAATAAGCTTCTATGTTTGAAAAACAATTCCAGGTCTCAGCAAGGTATTACATGAAATGTGTGTGTAAAAGGGAAAACCCAAGCACCAGTAGAAACAGTTTGGCTTATTTGGATATTGATTGGTTTTTATTTAAATCACTTCACTAAGGTAGCAAGAATACTTATATGTAAGAGAACATGTCTCTTTGGTGCTTAAAATTATAGCCACATGGATGATGAGAAAGGTATTTCTAAAGTCCTTAACTTATAGGCAAAGGCCAACGCTCCCCAGAATTTTATTCCTGGAGCTTCCAGTCATTTTGGGTTACCAAAGAATCATTTGTGCATTACTGGCTTGCCAGAAGGAAAATCCTAGAAATTTTATTATATGCCCCAGGAGTGTTACATGCCCTTTAGGTACGACTTCCAGCTCTATATCTGCAAGTGAAACTTTTCAGTCCTTTCACTGTTCTTAAACCAAGGGATTATGTTGCTCACTTGGTGTTTGGTTGAGGAGGGGGTGTGCAGATGACAGGGATTTTGCCACAACCCACAGCTGGACACCTATAGACGTATCTGGGGGAGTCATTGTAACAAGGCTCTGAGGTTTTTATTACTTTCCCTGAGGCAGAAATCATGGAACTATGCTGAAATCTAATTATAACTTCCTCTTTTTTAAGGCTATAATGGGATAAATTTCTCTTTCTTTAATCTATTCATTAACATTCAAGCTTTGCCTCAGGCCCAGTTTTCTAGGGGATGTAGACTAAGACCATCCCTAGGAGAAGAAAAATTTGTTACATGATGATGTCAAGGGTGTTAGGTCCTAGAGAACTCTTATGACAAAGACATCAAAACAGTTCAACCACAGGACAGAGATAGGAAGTAAAAGAAAGGAAGACTTCCCCAGACTTTACCTATTTATAATTTTGCTTACATCCCAACCACAACAGGCATTGGCTTTATCCGCAATAGCTTCAGAAGACTCTTCATAGAAATATGAACAGATGCTGAGGAAAAGGAGACAGTGTACAGTGTATGTCCATGTTCGAGCAAAACATTATCGAATCTGTGTCAGAACTATATTTCTGGAATCCCAATTTATAGATGGGGACTTTTCTAAATTATTTTATAGAAAGGATTTTAGAAAACTTCTAGTCCAAATTCTTTAATTACATATGATAAAACAAATTATCTATGAAGAGATTAAATAACTGGGATAATTTATGGCTCTAAAGGAATCCTTACTCTTTAGGGTTGAATTCTATCTGCACTTAGCCTATAGCTAAGATCACTATGGATTTATTAAGAATATAGGCTATCATTTATAGCATCACCATTTGAAGATGCTCTCATAATTAAAGATACTCCTTTGGCCCATACTGCCCACTTTATTGCATTACTCTCTATTACTCTATCTAAAAGATATAGCCCGAAGTTTTGTTTATATTGTGTACTTTTAAATTTTTGCTTAAGCAAATATTTTAATACTGTGCATCCTATGAAAAGAATTTTTTTTTTTTGCAGTACTAGGGATTGAACCCAGAGGCATTCTACCTCTGAGCTATACTCCCAGCCCTATTTTTATTCTTTATTTTGAAACAGGGTCTCACTAAGTTGTGGAGGGCCTCACTAAGTAGCTGGTGCTGGCCGAAAACCTGAGATCCTCCTGTCTCAGCCTCCCAACTACTGGGATTACAAGCGTGTGCCACCACACCCGGCTCAAAAGAAAATATTGAATAAGTTGAAATGCTTAGGGTTTACAGAATACATCCCATGAACACCTTTCACTTAAGCATCTGCTACATTTTAGCTCCTCCACAAGGCAGAGATGGCAAAGATGAAAATTTATCCTTATCCTTAAGAAGCTTATTGTCTCTCAAGGGAGAGAATATACTTATCAAAAAAGCTCTTATAAAGTTAGAATATGAGAAAAATGAGAAGAAATATCATATCTAATCCTTTTATTTTATCCTTAAATACCAGAGATGGATAAATTTTATCTTTAAATACCCAGAATAGGTTGATACTGGCTTGTATAATGATGTATAATCTGCACATTGATGCAAATTCACAAAGTATTTTCTCTATGTTAGTGTGTTAAGGAATATAGATGCAAGAGGTGTTCCTGGAATTCCATGGCTAGTTAATGTGCAAAAACTTTTTGAATGGGCAAATGAAGTCAAAATTGATCCAAACGATCCAGAATATTCTGATGTAATGGAATTTATTACAGTAAGTTATAGAAAATATCAATATTGTAAATATTTTCTATTTCTTAAGCACTACCCCCTTGTACTTTCCCATAGTCTGCTATATATTTTTCTAAGTACTAGAGGACATGTAAAGCTAAATATGAGGACAAATATAGTTTTCAATCATTTTACAATATTGTAAAGGCAATTAGGAACTCAGCAACTGGAATAATTACTGCTTTAGGGCTGGTTAGTACTCTGCTACTACTTAGCAGCCCACAGCATATCCAGCAGGCTAATCTTCAGACTAACATCTATTGCACATATATCATGTGCCAACCATATTATTAGGTACTAAAGACATTAAGATGGCTTATGGATGCACTCCTTCCCTCAGACTCCATTATCTGGTCACTTTTGTTCTTCCTTATAGCCAACTGAACTTCTCTGTGTACCCCAAACATGCTTTCTTTATACCTTTATTCATGCCATTGCTTTGCCTAGAAAGGCACCCATATATCTTATCCAACCTGCAAGGATGATAATTGTTTTCAATTACACACACACACACACACACACACACACACACACACACACACTCTCTTCATTCCTTGCCCTCCTGTCAACCTTCATGTGTTTGTTTGTTTTAAATAAACCCTTATGACTCTGTAATAATATCCTCTTGCCTTTTATTCATCCATCCGTTCTGTCTTTCCTTAAGGAACCACAACTAATAAATCTTTGTCTCTCTGATGGCAACTAGCATTGTCTTTGCAGCACCATCCACTTACATTTGCATTTGTTGAATAAAGTAACTTAAAAATTAGATTACTGTAATTAAGCCTTCCTAAATCAGAGCTTCCCACTGATGGGCAGAATTGGTTACAAGTACACAGAAATATTGATCCTCCCTCAACTCTTAGGAAAACCAGATAGGTGTGATCTCATCTTTTAACTCTGCACATAACAAATGTTCTCATTTTCTGCTTAATTCATTACTGGGAGGAAATTGGGAAGCCTCATAAGTTGGATTCTGCAAAAATACAGAATTCAACTTATGAGGCTTCCCAATTTCCTCTCCCCCGACTGATTCACTTGCTTCATAAGTACTTAGATTGTGAGTCTTATATCTCACAATTGGGAGGGGAGTGTTTTGAAATTATTCTTGAATTTAAATAAATTAATATTCTAAGTAAATATTTTGCATGTTTATGTTTTACAGTGGATAAGACATAAGGGGCAGGATATTCCAAAGTATTTCCGTCTTGAACAATTACAAGATGAATTTAACTTTGTTTCTGAAGAGGAAATGAAAAAGAGCAAACGTTTCCAGCTTTTACAACTTAGAAATGCAGGTCAATTAGATATTTCCCTTCTGCAGCAAATGCCCCTCTATGATAGAGAGATTCCAGATTCAGTCTTCCAGGTACCTGGTTTCTATTTGAATATGATTTATTTTATGATAAAGTTAATATTTTACTGCTTCGAGCATATCTTAAGTCTTTTATTGTTTTTAACTAATATTCTGTAGACAGATTTTCCCCTTCTCTTTAGGCATTAATGTATGGATGTCTCAAATTCCAAAATGTCATTAGCTTGCCTTTCAGCTTCGTGTTATCCAGACAGTTTATTTAACAGCCAAAATCCTTTAGGTATAGTCTAAATTTATGTAGCTGCTCTATTTTTTGTTGTCATAAAATGCATCCCAATCTAATAGCAGCTTTTGGGGGTTAGGGGGAGTAATACTACTACAATAAATTTACATATTGATTATAAGGCACATCTCAATTTCACAATCTTTAAAATATATTAAAAAAGGAAAGAAATGTTAGTTTTATTCAGTGTTGTGGTGCAACTGGCTGGTGGCGGCTCGTGGGAGCCTATTGTGCATATCTGTTCTCAGCTCCACCTTCAGCAATTTCATATTTGTCATTTAAGATTTGCTGCTGCGGGGAAGGGAGTATTTATACTATAAATCAGCAAACACTACAAATTGAAGCTTCTCCTACCACTTCAAAAGAATCTGTTGTTAAACATTACCAGCACACCACCAGCTTTATTATAAAGGAATTATAAGAGATGGTTCCTGTAGAAATAACCAATTGTAGTAATCCTAGCACTTGAACTTGCTAAAAGATTGTTAAAGAAGAAAGGAATTATTATTCCATCTCTGAAGAAAATGCCTGTGCAGTAGTGTTATTACTACAGGGTGATGACAACAAGCTCCAATAAAGATATCAGATGCCAACGTCCATTTAGCCACTTAGAGGACACAAAACCATACAGGGCTCATTATATTTAAAACTCAAAATTGTCCAGGCACAGTGACACATGCCTGTAATCTCAGGTACTTGGGAGGCTGAGACAGGAGAATAGCAAGTTTGAGACCAGTCTGGGCAACTTAACAAGACCCTGTCTCAAAATTAAAAAGGGAGGCCGGGCGTGGTAGCGCACACTTGTAATCCCAGTGTAAGGCTGAGACCAGAGGATCAGGGTTTGCGGCCAGCCTCAGCTACTTAGTGAGGCCCTCTGCAACTTAGTGAGACCCTGTTTCAAACTACAGAATAAAAACTAGGGCTGGGGGTGTAGCTTGGAGGTAGAATGCCCCTGGGTTCAATCCCCAGGGCCAAAAAAAAAAAAATTAAAAAAATAAAATAAAAAGGGAGGATTGGATGTAGCTCAGTGGTAGAGTACCCCAGTATCTATCTATCATTCAATCAATCAAATCAAACTTAAAAGGGCTGAGGATGTAGCTCAGTGGTAGAGTGCCCTGGTATCAAAAGAAAAAAAAAAGGATCTCATTTTGGAAGGAAATAGAATATAGTCATAAACTTGTGTTAGCCAATTTTCAGTGGAAGAATCAGAAAGGAATGTTTTCTTCTGTCCAGGCTGAAGTGTTGCCACTGTCCTCCTACACATGAACTGAAATGAATAGCAATATTTTATTGTAACTTGTCCTATCTGCACCCTTTGATACATTCAAGTGAAACTAACTTAATGCTCTCTCTAGGAGTATGAAAATCAGGTAGAGAAGGATATGTCCATTTCAGATGTGGATTCTATCACTGCACAAAGGATTAATTCTATCAATTTTCTGAAAAAGGTAATAAAAACAAGACAGTATTATCAGTATGATTGCATGCACTTTTGTAAAAACTGGTCTGCTGGACACATGCTATTAAACTCCTTCCAGAGAGTCAGATGGACGAATCCACTTGCTCATCACTTCCTTCTGATCCCTGAGAAGTTTTCTGCTGTCTTCAGACTCCTTTCTGAGTTAGGTTACTTCATTGTCAGGAACTCATTATTAAAGCACAGCCCAACCCTCTCTGTTAAACAGTAATGTCACAGACTCCCCAAAGTTCACCTCGAGCCCCCCTTTATCACTGGCAGGTGTTTTTTCTCCCTCATCCATCCCCCTCTTTACTAGCTCTTCTTTACTAGCTCTATATTTTCAAACCAAAAAAGTTGGGATGTGCTTTAATAATGAGTTTGCTGTCTTGTAAAATAATGTTCTTGCTCATAAGAAAAGAGAATTCATATCCTTCTTGTCCCTTCTTTCTTTATGTGTGGGGAAGCCCAGGAGGGAAGGGAGCAGGGGGTCAGAAAGGGGGTAAGAGAACAAGTGCTGAGGGTGCTTGAACTGCACAGAGGAATCTTGGAAAGGAGCTTTAAGAAAATTGTGAAATTCTATCTCAACCTCCTGGGAAGACTTCTTTGCTATCTGAACATGGCTTAAAACTACAAGTTTGGTAGGTTCGTGTAATAATTACAATAATTACATATTATGGAAAGATTTGACTCTGGAGGCCTTTTGGGGCCATAGGTACTCCACTCCTTCCTTTTGCTTGAGTGTTCTGTAAATGTTTACTCTGTGACTTTGTATGGGTTTTGTATGAGTTCCATAGGAAGAACTCATGGAACCATGAGTCCTGTGCAATTATACTTCCTGCTCTACTACTGGGATCAGTGGTGGCTGAGGCCAGGGTTGTAGCAATAAAGAATGGAGTCCAGCAGTCTCGACGATTACTAGATAAAGTTTTGCCGAAATATTTGCATCTAAGAGGCTAGTGCATCTCCTCAATGTGTCTCTTTCATGAATTTATTCAGTGAATTTTTAGAGGAGCTCTGACCTCTTGGAGTTTGTATTCTAGTGGGAGAAGTCAGATAATGAACAACACATTATTAGAATGTCAGAGAGTGAAACATGCTATGAAAAGTGAAGTAGGAAAAGAGGTGTGTGTGTGTGTGTGTGTGTGTGTGTGTGTGTGTGTGTTTACAATGGGCTATACAATTTTAAATAAGATTGTCAAGGAAGCCCAGGAGAAGGTAACACTTCAACAAGGAACCACTATTCATTTAGACTTGAAGGAAGTGAGGTATCTAGCCATAGAGAGGGGTGGGTTTTTTTTGGTGTGGGGGGAGGGAAAGAACATTCCAGGCTAATGGAACCACATGTGAAAACTCTGAGGTGAAGCATGCCTGGCCTGTGGTAGAAATAGCAAGAAGCCCAATGTGCAGCATGCCAAGGGTGACAGGAAGAGAGAGAGAGAGACAGACAGACAGACACAGACCATGGGGCCAGAGGAATGTTACATGGCATCACAATGTAACTTGTTGCCCATGTGGCAGGATAATTTTTAGGAGTTTGTTATATTTTTCCCATTATTCTTCCACCACTCCATTTTCTTATCCCATTCAAGCAGGTAATCAGGCTCTAGGTTACATTGTGTCCAGAACGATTCTTGGCAAGACAGAAAGCAGAAAATTGCTACCAGATACTCCACTTCCTGGTTTCATGTATGGAAGCCTAAACCTATTATGAAAGATAGGGTTAAAGGAGAAAGAGAGGGATTTCCTCAGACTAAAAGGGAGATTTTCATAGTCCTTGAACAAATCCAGGTCTGTATCAGGGTCTTATGGAAATGGCTTTGTTCAGCATTTACTTTCTGACCAAGTGGATGGAATGAGGGCCTAAAGTCAGCATAGGAGTGACTCAAAGGAAATACAGAAATGTGATCAAATGTCTTTGAGTTTGTAGATCAAGATTCATGTCCATTGCTAATGACTTTATAGAAATGACTTTAGAGGGCAGTTATTTTCATTGGTGAAAACTAGTTCTGGCCATGTAGACTATGAGTTAGATTGGAAAAAATGACCAAAGAATTTAGGATGAGATGAAATGGACATAGGAAGAAAAAAGTGGAAAGATATTAATTTGCTTTGGTGTGACAATGTGACCTAGGAATGGCTTTAATAATGACAGCAAATAGAACTTTATTTTTACTCATCTAACCCCCCTTTCCATTCATTGCTTGCAAAACAATTAGAGTAAAATATAGTGCCTGAAGCATTTTTAAATACTTAAAATATAAATAGTGCATTTCTTTAAATTCTAAAAACTTCTTCTAGGTGAGAAGATCAATAATGAAAAGGATCGTGAAAGTTAGCAAATTTAACTTGCCAGATATTGTGGCTGATTATGAAGAAATTGTATCTGCAAGGTACTACTAAAAATTATTAAGTATGAAATATAAATCTTTAAGCTAATACCTTCAAAATCCTCCAAGTTATCTGTGTTTTAATTGCTTAAGTCACATATCAAAAGATGCAATTTCAGAACATACCATGAGATCTAGTGACTTAAAACATATTTGATCACTTTATTTTTATTTTTTGTTTGTTTATTTTTGCGGTACTGGGAATTGAACCCAGAGGCATTCTACCTCCAAGCTACACCCCCAGCCCTTTTTTTTAATTCTTTATTTTGAAACAGGGTCTCACTAAGTTGCAGAGGGTCTCACTAAGTAGCTGAGGCTGGCCGTGAACCCGGATCCTCCGGTCTCAGCCTCCCAAGTACTGGGATTACAAGCGTGCGCTACCACACCCGGCTATATTTGATGACTTTAAAGTTGCATTTTAGAATATCTCTATGATATGTTTTTGATTTATAGTATTTTAAGGACATTTTTCACCCTCTCTTTGCTGATAGTTTTTAGGACAAGAAAGATAAGTGAAAGAAATGCCTTTGTCCATGTTTGTTTTGCCGTAAGATTTTCTCGTGAGACTGCTGCTGGACAAGCCATTGCTGGTAACACTAAGCCTGTAATCTCCCCCCATGCACATCTGAGAATTCTCAGCTGTGCACGGGTACTGAGACCCTCAGGGAATGGTTGGGGGAGCCTTTGCTGAAGTAACTCAATTCTCATACTGTCGATCTATGAAATGCAAGGGTAGGAACAGGAGTAGGTCAGCTACATCTCTGGGAAACTTCCAGAGATGCCATATGCAAATTCTTGGTACTATCAGCAAGGTTTTAACTGGCTTAGTAGACTAAAATCTATTGGGTTTTATTTGAAGACCTTGGGGGAAAATGGGTGTGACCATAAAACTATAATTCATGGATTTGTGTTGGCAGAGTTGCCAGCATGTGTAACTAACTCTGGTTTCAGAGCCATGGAGAAAATTTAAATATTCAGTCACTTTCAAGAGAAAATTCCTAAAAAGTGAGTAATCTTCTAAAGGATTGTCATGTTTCATGGCTTTCCCTATGTCCTGATCTCTTCTGGAACCATGTACCCAAAGGGCATGGAGCAATCACCTCCTCTCTCAACATGGGGGAACATAGCAGCTCTCTCTTCCCTTCTATGCTCAGAAAAAGATTCCTTCGAGCCGGGCATGGTGGCGCATGCTTGTAATCCCAGTACTTGGGAGGCTGAGACAGGAGGATCCAGGTTCGCGGCCAGCCTCAGCTACTTAGTGAGGCCCTCCGCAACTTAGTGAGACCCTGTTTCAAAATAAAGAATAAAAAATAGGGCTGGGGGTGTAGCTCGGGGGTAGAATGCCCCTGGGTTCCATCCCCAGTACCGCAAAAAAAAAAAAAAGAAAAAGATTCCTTCCTTGGATTTAAAACAACTCTGTCCCCCTCCATAATAGAGAGAATGGGGTTCAAAATAATGGTCTTATTTATAATAAATCAAAAAAATAAGTAACTTTTAAAACTATGTTCTTTTTTGTATATGGGGATGATCTTTTTTTATTCTTTAGCCAGTTGACACATGCAGTTTGTAAGTTTATTGAACCACGAAGAAAGTTAAGGCCTCAGAGGAAAGAAAGGAAAAAAGTCACAGCCCAGACGATCTCTGATGGAGATATTAAGATTCTTATCAGAATATTGAGGGCCTATAATATTCCTACCAGGAAAACAGCAGTTAATAATAGGTAAGGCATTATGCTCGCATTTTTAGAATTGCAAAAGATCAGTGTTAAATGTGATAATTTCCTTGCTCACTTATTTGTAAAAACTTTGCACTTTATTAATGTTTCATGTCCATAAAATGAATTAAAGTTAAAATCTTTATTTGGATAATCAAACCTACTGTCAAAGACATGTATTCAGAATTTTCAGAAGTTTGAGATTCCCAAAGTAACTTATACATGTATATTTTGGGGGTATTTGCCACATGCTCACCTTCCTATGCTATAGCAAATAAATTCCTTTTGTCTCCATTCCCTATTGTGAAAATTCTGGAGCTTCTGCTGCCAACCACACTATTTCATGCCATTGTCACTTCTCTGTATGGGAAACAGGAAGCTGTACAAAGCATTTTGTTTTAGGAAACATCACAGGAAAGCTGTGGAGCGAATGTGGAATGGTTCACGAAATCAGAATTGCTACAGTGCATTCTGTTCTATTTTGGACTTATAGGTGACTTCCACAAAAGTATGACTTCACCCATCTCTTCAATATGCACTCATTGGGTTTTATTTATTTCTTGGGCAGAGGATGTGTAGGGCCAGAATGAATATCACAATGGATAGCCAGACTTAAACATAATGAATATCAAGTGCTCGTGTATATTCAATGTGTTGCGGATATTTGGTGTCTCATATATTTAGTGTCATGTATGATTGACATATTATGAATATTTAGTACCCAAGTGCCTCAGGAAGGTTATGTATCCTTCTCTATGTTTAACACACATGTGCTCTGCTTGTTTATTTAATACTTACTGTAGCTCATGAATTCAACCTACATTTTGCTTCCTAGCTATTAATCTATATTCACAACCTCTATGTTTTACAAACTATGTTTACTGCCTATGTTTTACAAACTACAACTTTATTCATTAGGAGAATTTAATATTCCCAAAATAAATATACATTTCAAAGGCTGTTTTGTGAAATAAGGACATGTAAAATCACCACTATTTTCTATAACCATCATTTTGTAAAAGAAAGAAAATTGTAATACCAAAAAATAGGAAGGATATATTTTTAAAATATCACTTCTTTTTTCCTCTACTGAATACCAGTGAAAATCTTATCATAGACTGTATCCAATTTGTAGTTCAGCATTTAGAAACCACTCTTCCAAGCCGGGCGTGGTGGCACACGCTTGTAATCCCAGTACTTTGGGAGGTGGGGACCAGAGGATCTAGGTTCGCGGCCAGCCTCAGCTCTCTCTCTCTCTCTCTCTTTCCTTGTCTCTCTCTCTCTGTCTCTGTCTCTCTCTCTCTCTCTCTCTCTCTCTCTACTTAGTGAGGCCCTCCGCAACCTCGTGAGACCCGGTTTCAAAATAAAGTATAAAAAATAGGGCCGGGGGTGTGGC
Source organism: Glis glis (assembly GCA_004027185.1). Classification (NCBI taxonomy): domain Eukaryota; kingdom Metazoa; phylum Chordata; class Mammalia; order Rodentia; family Gliridae; genus Glis; species Glis glis. The sequence continues at coordinate 32,600 of PVJS01009965.1, forward strand.
ACGGAGGTAGAATGCCCCTGGGTTCAATCCCCGGTACCGCAAAAAAAAAGAAACCACTCTTCCAGAATACTGATTATGAAATATTTAGCTCTAAGAACTAATTTACAATATGAAAAAACTATAAGATCCAAGATAACTGAATTATATATTTCCATAAGCACAGGAAATAAACCACACAGTCCTACCAAATCTAATATTAAAACTAATTAAAGTATATGTCTCTCTATTGCTTTTCTGGAAGAGCTTGAATAGGCCTACTTATTTGATATCATCCATATCTCTCCTCAGACCTAAGGAAACAATCAAATCAGTAGCCTCTGATGAGATCTTAAATGAGGTAAGTATTTAACACTTCTATAAAGTACACTATTGATTATGTTCGCTCTAAATTGCAGCTGGCTCCTAATTGGCCTCTCCATCTCTATTTTCTTCAGCTTCCAGTTTACTTTTCATAACACAGTGAAGGCCTTCTTTATAAAATATAATCCTACACATTCCATTCTCTGTTCTAAGGGTATATAGAAGAAGGTACAAGCTCCTTGAAATGGCTATGAAATTTTTAAGGTCTGGCTCTTGTCTACCAACTATCCTCATCTCTCTCCACCCACCAGCAGTGTCATACTATGGCTTGTTCTATGAGGCCTCCATGAGTTGTCTCCTCTGCCAGGAGTGGCCTCCACACATCTCCATATTATCAGCAAATGCAGTTCTGTAAAGCCCAAGCTCAAGTGATATTTTCTTTGTGATGCTCTCCTTGTCTTCACCCCAGAAACTTAATCATTCCTTCTCCTGAGTAACTCTTTTAACTACAATGTATTTCTCTCATTTTATTTCTCACATTTCCTTGTACTTATTTGTTTACCTGTTTATTTCCCCCTGACAGACCTTAAAATCCTTAAGGAAGAGTTCTATTTATCCTTGGATCCTAGATAAGTACCTGATAAAGAATAGGACCAATAAATGTTTATTAAGTCAGTGAATGAATAATGACTGTTTAAAAAATTAAGCCATCCAGTTGCCAAGTAACTTCTTATCCTCTACCTTTATCAACTATGTAAAATATTTCAAAATCTAGTCAGTGTTTACTATGTGTTTCAGGATGCTGTACACCCTTTCATAGAAGTTTCATTTCAACATACTGTATACCAAACCAATACTGCAAATGGGTCTCATCCATGCTGGAATGAAGAAATTAAAGTAGATTTTATGTAAGTGGAGAGATTTACCCATGCTTATGATTATATTCTACCTGTTTGCTCTCGTCTGAATACATCCTCCCAAATTTATGTGTTAGAAACAATTCCTAATGCAATTGTGTTGGGATGTAGGGCCTAATGGGAGGTATTTAGGTTATATGGGCTCCACCTCATAAATTAATTAATACTGCTATTAAAAGGGGTTTAATGGAATGGGTACCCCTGTTCTGCTCTTCTGTCATATGATGACACAGCATTCATCCCCTTTTTTCCTTTCCGTCTTCTACCATGCGAAGACACAGCAAGAAAGCCCTCACCAGAGTCCAGATGCTGGTGCCTTATTTTTGGACTTCCAGCCTCTAGAAATATGAGAAATACACTTCTAATCTTTATAAACTACCCAGTCTTAGTTATTCTCTTATAGCAGCATAAAATGAGCTAAGACACTGTTATTTTCACATCTATATAGTATTACACTGTATGAAAGCATCTTAATTTATTTATATTTTCTTCTGTCGATCCACATTTGTCTTGCTTTCAGTTTTCATGCATTGCTAGCATTGTTGCTCTGGAGATTCTTGTACTTGTCTTCTAAAGTACATGTGTAAATTTTTTTTAAAGAGAGTGGATCTCAAAACATTTTTTATGCATTAAAATCACCTATACATCTTCTTAAAGTACAGGTTTCTAGACCCACCTTCCTAGTTTCTAATTCAGTGGGTCTGGGATAGGGCCTAATAAATCCATCACTAGCATGTTACCTGGTGGCACTAATGCTACTAGTTAGGTAGCATTGTAAGAATCCCTGCTCTAGTCTTGGAATGGAATTTCTTGGTTGTGGTTGAATTCAACTTCAACTTTACTATATAATGCTAAACTGTTTTCTAAAGTGATTGTACAATATGTATCTATAAGAGCAATATATAAAATTTCCTGTCATGTCATACATTCAATAATATTTCTTATTTTTTAAATTATTTTTCCAATATGTTGCATCCAAAATGATATTCTCACTGTAGTTTAATTTATATTCCCTCATTTCTAAAGAGGTTGAGCTTTTATTCCCCAACTTTAAAAATCTAACAGATTCTACTCTTTAGAGCAGTTTTAGGTTCACAGTAAAATTGGGTGGAAAGCACAGAGAATTTTCACATACCCCCTCACCATGACACACAGTCGGCCTCTCTTAACATCCACATCCTGCATCAGTGTGGTACATTTGTTTTAATCAACAGGCCAATATTGACACATCATTATCAACCAAAGTTCATAGTTTACTTTCGGGCTCAAGTTTTGTATTGTACATTCTATGAGTTTTAACAAATACATAATGTCATGTGTCCACCATTATATTATCATACAGAATAGTTTCACTACCCTAAAAATCCTGTGTGCTCCATCTATTGATCCTTCACTCCTCCCACAACCTCTGGCTACCAGTGATCTTTTTACTGTCTCCATAGCTTCTCTTTTCCAGACTGTGATTGTCTAAATCAGGATTCTTCAAAGAAATAGAACCAATAGTGAGTGTGTGTGTGTATGTGTGTGTGTGTGTGTGTGTGTGTGTAACAGATTTATTTTAAGCAGTTGGTTCATACATTTGTGGAGGCTCACAAGTTCAAAATAAGCAAGGTAAGATGGCACTATATGTGTTAAAACTACTTTTACCTAATGCCTTAGATTTTCATTTTCTTTATGATATATTATGATGAAAAAAGATATTAATTTTACCAATATTTTCCTTTATGGTTTGTGCTTTTATTAAAAAAATTGTTTAATCAATAGTGGACTTCCCTTATTTCCCTTGCTTTAAAATTTAAGCCACCTTGTATTAAAGTTTTATATTACTTGCACTTTATAAAGAGTAAGGACACATCTCCCTGTAATATTCCTATATATAAATTATTTTAATAGAAATAGTTGATAAATCAGACTTTCAAACCCAAAAGGAATACACACCTGTGTTCCTGCTTGCTACCAAGAAGGAACAAATTAGATACAGACTAGTATGATCCTGTAATTCTAAATATGGTGTTTAGGAACACAGACACACACACACACACACACACACACACACACACACACACTATAAATTGATCTAATTCCATATCTATTTACTCTGATATAGCTGAGCTTTACTGCTGTATATAAATTTCTGTTGTGATCAGGTACCTGTAGCTATTAAATATCTAAACATTTTTAAATAATATGACTTATTGAGAAAATTGACTTATTCATATATGCAGCTCAGGACTGCCTTACAGGTTGACTGTCATTTTATATGATTTTATATTGTTCACTTTATATAATTTTCTATGAATATTATCTATTTTTAGTTCATATGATATTACATGATTGCATATGATTATTTACATGATCTTGTATTACTTATATGATTTATCTGATGTTAACGTAACCATCTCCATTAACAAAAGATAAGGGAATTCAGAAGAGCTAACATCATCACTTGCATATATATGAAGCCATCATGTAGGCTATGTAAACATTCACCTCCCAGCCACCACTTCTCAAAGTGAGAGCCTCCAGGCCCTCACCAGGACTTGCAAGGAAAGGGAGACCCTGTTTATGCCATGATTTCAACTTGAGGGGAAAAACCCTAATAGACCAGTGTACCTTGGAATTTTGTTAGCTCACACGCTACGGATACTTTTTTTTTTTTTTTTTTGCGGTACCGGGGATTGAACCCAGGGGCGTTCTACCTCCGCACTACACCCCCGGCCCTATTTTTTACACTTTATTTTGAAACCGGGTCTCACAAAGTTGCGGAGGGCCTCACTAAGTAGAGAGAGAGAGACAGAGAGAGACAGAGAGAGAGCTGAGGCTGGCTGCAAACCCAGATCCTCCGGTCTCTGCCTCCCAAAGTACTGGGATTACAAGTGTGCGCCACCACACCTGGCCTACGGATACTTTTGCTAACACCAGAAATCAAGTTTGTTGTTCCAGATTCAACATGAACTCAATTGTATTTTCAGTCGTTGGCTAGAGTTCCAAAGTAGATACTGTTATTTGACTCTATCTGGATCTTATACCTCTTGCTTTGCCTTATTCTCTGACACTTGCTTTCCTGAACATTTTACTCTTTATGTGTGAAACAGAGTATTGATTGAAGGGGAAATTATTATGTTATAGCACATTATATCAAGTTGAATAACTAGTAAATACAATTTCTTTCCTTAAAAAGTTTGTAAAGGTAAGCCCAAGTATAGTGGCACACACCTCAAATCCTAGCTATTTGGGAGGCTAAGGCAGGAGGATTGCAGTTTGATACCAGCCTAAACAACTTAGTGGGACCCTATCTCAAAATAAAAAATGAAAAGGGCTAGAGATGTAGCTCAGTAGTGGAGTGCTTGCCTACCATGCACAAGGCCTGGGTTTAATCTCTAGTACAAAAAGATTGTAAAGGTAAAATATGTGATTATGTGTGTTTGGAAATATTTAGACTATTAACATAGACATTAGAGTTGGAAGAAACATACTGTATTAAATAAATTGATTTAGGACAACTTAGAACAGTAAAATGAATAAACTTATAACTGAACTAAAGAGAAGACTGTAGTGTGTTTACATTCTTGCTATTATAATGGTCAAATAAGCCCAGAACACATCTGGAGCACAGCTAAGTAGATCAGAGGATTCACTAAGGAAAAGCCATCCAGACACCACTTTTTGTTGCCTCCCCTCTTCCTGTGACATTTTAGTGAGTAAAAAACACATGAAAATGGAATAAATAGTAATAATAAATAAAAAGTAGTAATTAGCTCTCTGAACCCTACTTTGAAAAAGGGATTGTGGCAAATTTTAAGGAAAGTTTGTGTAGAATACAAAATGCAAGATAATGTAGAAAGATTTGAGTAATCTAAGGAAGCCACTAGGTTGACAAATTCAAAAATGTCTTGAGGATGATAATTATCCTTTCTCTTGCTGGCATAGTATTGTAAATATGCATGGCCTCCCTTTCCCCGCCATAGGTCTTTCCAACATGAAAGGAACCCCTTGGGCAAAGTAGGGGAGTCTCGTGTTTTAGTACTTAAAAATATAAGAGAGCTTTCATTTAAAATTGTTCTATAAATTCAATAGAATTTTTTTTTTTTGCAGTACTGGGAATTGAACCCAGTGGATGATCTACCTCTGAGCTACACCCTCAGCTCAATCGTATTTTTTATTTTGAAACAGGGTCTCACTAAGTTACTGTGTGCTGCTGGCTTCAAACCTGCTATCCTCCTGTCTCAGCCTCCCAAGTACTCCCAAGACATGTGCCACTGCACCCGGATTCAACTAGCATTTTTAATTATCACTGCATATAGAACTCAGGAAGTTACAGAAGCTGTTAGAGATCCTTTGAAATAGTAATTGCTTCCTTAGGTAACAAGCTTTAACAAATAATGTCAGTGGTTGTACAGTGAAAAGACCAGGTCTTTAGAGCCAATCAGAACTGGGTTCAGATTAAGGTTCTGTCATTTTCCAGTGGCATCACCTTAAAAATGTTATTTAACTTCTCTGAGCTTCAGTTTCCCCATGTAAAATAATTTACTCTATAGGACTATGATTTTCATCTGTGTTGAGTGTCTAGAGGAGATTCAATATCCAAGTTGGAGCTGAGAGAAGTTCATTGACCATGATACATACTGTACTTTCAGTTCCTTCTAAAATATACCTAATCTAGTAAACCATCAGCAGACAGCTTGCAAAATTAAATGTACGCCATTATCCCAGTTTCTGGTTGGAGAAAATAAATACGGGAAAGAAAATAAACTCTGTGGTTAAGTAATCATTATTAACTAAAAGCATAAGAGCATTTCAACTGTAGAATGAACTAGCAGAATTTAAGATAGTGGAAAATCTTAATGCAACATACTTCAATGGATAGCTGTAGTGAAAACCTTTCTACTTTGTCAGTGACCATCCCACGGCGCACCTGAGGGGAAAAGAATGACGCAGACCCAGAGAAGATTGAGAGGGGCAGGCCAGGGGACCTCACTCTTAGGTGAAGGCTTTACTGGACACTGGTCCACAGCTTTTATTTATTCTTGAGGGAGGAGGTTGAGATATGGATGCTACTGCATATGTGCAGAGCTCAGGAGGTATAGTTTAAAGTAAATGTGCAGAGGACTAAGGGTTAATGTTTAACTGGGCTGGCCGCAGAACAATTGCAGAGAGTCTTTGAGATAGAGGTTAGCAATAAAACCGCTGAGGATGTGCAGAAGATCCTTGAGACAATGTTTGACAAGTGGGATATTTGGGAATAGGCACCAGCAAGAGACACAGGAACGTTTACCTTGGAGGAACAGGCTGCTTTCAGCGATTCCATCAGTCTAATCATGGCTTTCCATGACCCTTTGACCTTTCCAAGGCAAATGTTAACCTGTTTCTGGCAGTTGCATTCTCCACATTGCTTGACACTTAAACATTTAATTTTTCATCTTAAGAGGGATATAAGGTAAACTACATGGCACACGCTGGCTCTGATGGAAGGTCACAGCTATTCTTCAAAGCATATAGCTTTTTCCAAGTTTATACTTTATAAAAGAAAAGGACACAGGTGAGTTTATTGTCCTTTATGAACAATGCTCTTAGAAAATAAATGGATTTTGAAAAACTGAAACACTTAAGTATTTTTTTAATTTGCAGATCACCAGGACATGATTATAGCTTCTCAAGCTTATCTAAAATAAAAGATAATATATATATCAACATTTTTGATGAAATAATGATTGAAAAACATGAGGTAAAGTAAAATAATTATAATAAACAATGTTGAAATAATTCTAAGATGGTCAAACTGTCACTGTAGGAGGTCTACAAGTTCCCAGAGGAAAATGGGGGGAACCTCAACTCAGGACAAGTAGGGCCCTTAGTACATGATGGAAAAGAATTTCAGCACATGCCAGTCAGAGACACAAACAGACAGTGATTTAGGAAAGGAGATACACATTCAAGGGAGAATATGAGTTATCTCAAGAGTGAGATGCCTTTGGGTGCAAAGCAAGGAATATATATTCAAGGAAAAATGTGGACCATCTTAAGAATGAGGAACTTTGGTGGGGGTGGGGTAAAGCAAGGAATACATATTCAAGGGAGAATGCAGAACATATCAAGAGCAAGAAGCAGCAACTACTGGTCTAGCAGCAACTACTGTTAATATTTATAGAGGGACAGTAGCTAGGGGCTGAACTAGAGGTGGAATCAGGGCAGAGTTATGTGATTTTGTGCCAATTTTTCTAGCACTTTTGCATTGCCTTTGTATAATGTTACTCTTCTGGGCAACGATGCAGGCCAAGGGCATAGGCCATGTTGCTTATGAGTTGCTTATTTTGCATTCCAGTGGTTCATGAACACTTCCTGCACTTCAGTATTTTATTGTCAGTTCTCTTTAAAGACTCGATTTATCTTTGTTTTTCTGTATACTCAAATTCCTAATTCACCCACCACCAGACTTGAGATCCCTTATTCTTAAGTGTCAATAAAGGGTAAAGGCCCATCTTCCAGAACTGCTTCAAGCTGACAAGGGGCAATGGCTGCCTAGCCAGGGATCCAAAGTTTCTGTCTGCCTGATCTAATGGGACAATGAGAGACAGGTCTCAGCTGTTGAGATGTATTGGAATCCTTGCATTGCCATCATCTTAATCATAGAGCTGTTGCAATGTGGAAGGTCCAGATTTTTCTAGGAGATTGAGAAATATAGTAACCAAAGGCTCTAATAGTGGCAATGGCCAATGAGGTTAGGCAAGTAAGCTTTAGTCATTTCTCATCTGTATACATCTCAAAATTTAGACGTTCTTCCCATTACCAAGTCTCTTATATGAGATTAAAATGAACTCAGGACCAACTTATGATTTTGGTAAAATCTCTTTTAATAGTTATTAACAGACACTCATACATAAGAACCCTTTCTCTATAACCTTTCAGCTTTACTTACTTTTGATAGGGCTGACACAAGGACACATCTTAAGTTACACTTTAAAAGACAATAGCCTTTTCCTTTTAAATATCCATGCTTCACTGTTCTTTGACTTTTCTTCCACCATTATACTAGTATATTTGTTTCTGGTTATACTTCAAGCTTATCTAAAGTAACTGGGTATTCAAGACCAAGTAGGTGACCCCTATGTTGGCTAAAAATTAACCTCCCTCATTTCTAATGTTAAGGTCAGCTGAAACTCCTCAGGGGTTGTTTTTAGGAACTAGTGAGGAGCCTCTTGGCTCCTTCAGGCCTTTCCTCTACCAGTCTTGCCGTTTACCAGTGTGGGTCAGGGTTTTGCTGACCATGTAGTTTCCCTTGGAAACATTAGGGACGTTTTCCTGTCTGATGAATGACCTTCCACTGTAGAACGCACACTGTTTGCCTTCCTGTTCTCGAGGGTCCTGACAATCCTCCTGTTCAGGTCAACTGGCTCACCAGAGTTATGGGGTCCTTAGAAGGGTCCCCTGGTTACCTGTGTCCTGGCTGATGGTGGAAGGCAAAGACCAAAAACCAAAATGTTCTTTTCTTAGTCCTTTTATTTTCCTTTGCTTTGGTCTCCCAGACTTGGTTGTTGAACCTCCGGAAGGCCAGTTCCACTAGTTAAAAAGTGGGAATAGTGGGTTTCAATTTTAACTTTTGTAATTTTACAGTTACTCCTGCCATTTAATTAGGGTCAGTATTAGTATTGGAAGTCAGTGTTATATCCTATCTATCCTTTAGGTGATGGCTTATTGCTTCAAATTAATTCAGGTTATTTGACTAAACACTAACAGGCAGCAGTTAAAAGTTTTACAAGGTAAATTAAAAATGAAATTAACAAGTTCAAAAACAGATTCAGTTTATATAATAGTTCTAAACCAAAAAGCATTTTTAAAATAATAACTTTTATAGCTCTCATTTAGATTCACCATTTGACAGTTTTCAAAAAGTTAGACTGTTGATAGGATTACCATAGCCATAAGCAATCCTTAGTCTTAAATCTGCACTTTCAAAGGTATGACATAGTTGAAACATGGTACAAAATTTACCTCAAAGACACAGAAGTTAATCTAAATGGCATTGAGAAGGACATAGACAAATTCCCAGTGAAAGAAAAAGGTTTAAAGGTGAGGCTTGTTATGCAGACTAAAATTATTTTTCCCCTATTTTAAGAACTAATTGATAGAGGGAGACACCCTTACAAATGGAAATTTCTTTTGTAAAGAGTTAGAAAAATAATATTTTGGAGAATTATGTACTTGATAAGTCCTTCTGACCTAACTTGTTTTCTAATCAGATGTCGCCCTTTACTGAGAAGGGCAAAGAGCACTTCCTATGCCCACCCAACTTGGGAAAGCCCACTTTGAGCTTTCCAATGCTGTTTAAATTAGATTTCTGCCCAGTGCTGTTTGTAGGACTCATTTTGTTAAGGCTTGTCTGTTGGCTGGAGCAAGAGTCAGTGCTAGGGCTTACAAGGGATTTCTTTCCAGAGAGTCACCAATGGGCCAGATATCCCCTTTAGCCAAGAAGCAGAAAAGAACGTGTCTTAAGAAACAGGAAAAAGAAAAGAGATAAAGACGATAAAGACGGAGTTTTTGCTTTGTGTTTGTTTGTTTGTTTGTTTGTTTGTTTGTTTTGGTACTGCGGATTGAACACAGGGGTGTCCTACCTCTGAGCTATACCCTCAGTCCTATTTTATTTTTAAATGGGGTCTCGCTAAGTTTCTGAGGGCCTCACTAAATTGCTGAGGCTGGCTTCAAACCTGCAATCCCCCTGGCTCAGCCTCCCAAGTACTGGAATTACAGGCATGTGCCACCACGCCCAGCATTTTTTTTTTTTAGAGTTGTTATAGGCCAGGTATTTTATCCCTACAGGTAGGGAACAAGAGGGTTATAGATGATTGCTAAACAGAGTGTGGGCCAGATTTAGAATTTCAGAAACCAAAACAGAACCTGTCACAGATGTCTACCATGTGACACAGAGATCAATAGATTATAGAATATAGGACACAAACATTTCAGAGGCCCATGGAGCTGGGAATAACTGAGGCAGAGTCCACCAGTCATGGGTAACCCTGAAACAATGGGTTAGGTGGCCATTTGTCATCCACGAGGCAGATCTACTTCAACTATCACCACTGTTTAGCCCTATCTTTAGAACCTCCAAAGAGGAAGATATCCCCCTTTTTTTTCTTTAGTCCCAAGTGAATTTGAGAGTTAGAATAATTGCTTGAGGTAGTGACACTTGAATAACCATTATTTTTAAAGGAAGCAGAGGGGGAAAACCCCAAATAGATCTTTATCCACTTTCCTTCTCATTTACATAACAAGCCTCCATTCTCTAATTGATATTGGGGCCTGGCTGTGTTATAGAAAAAATCAATTTCTCTTTCTTTAAGAAATCTGCCTTAAAATAATCCCAATTATTTAATATGCACCCAAGGGGGAAGTTCTTGGGGATAGACACAGAATTACCCATGGTCTTATAGTTTGCATGCTTCAAAGATATCCTTGTGTTTTTCTGAAAAGAAAAGGAAAATCAGGATACTAAGTATTTTTAGAGTACTCTATGAGTCCCCACTAGGATGGACTTTTATCCTATTTCACACTGCCAATTACCAGTAGTCAGATGTTCCAGCCACCAGGATGCAGCCCACTTCTGAAAGAGCAACAGAGGCTCATTAGATAAGAAGATTCCTGCTTCCAGGCATTTCTGGAGCCCCCAAAATCTCCCTGCTTTGGTGTCCTCAGGAAAAAGAAGTTTTATTCTCTTATGAAAATAATATCCCTGAGATCTCAAATAATGTAGGTACACTTGAGAATTTATTTTTAAAATAACAAGAATGGCAACAGATGAATGGATAAAGAAAATTTGGTGTATATACACCCAATGGAATTCTACTCAGCCATAAAAAAAACAAAATTATGTCATTTGCAGAAAAATAGATGAAACTGGAGAATATTGTGCTAAGTGAGATTAGTCAGCCTCAGACAATCAAGGGTGGTGGTATGTTTTATATGTGGAAGCTAGAGAGAAAATAGGAAATGTAAGGGAATTAATTAATTACTTCATTATTTATTTATTTATTTAATGGTACTGAGGATTGAACCAAGGGGGATTCTACCTCTGAGTTATCCCCATCCCTATTTTATTTTTTATCTTGAAGCAGGGTCTTAATAAGTTTTGGAGGGCCTCACTAAGTTGCTGAGGCCGGCTGTGAACCTGCAATCCTCCTGTATCAGCCTCCCAAGCACTAGGATTATAAACTTGCGCCACCACGCCCAGATCATAAGGGACTTTAAATAATGCAGAAAGAGACCTGTAGAGTAATTGAAGGGGGTTGGGGAAGAGTTAGGGAGGAGAAAAGGGAGGATTGAAGAAAGAAAGTTCAAATAATACTATGGAAATATGTGAAGGTATTACTCCCAATTTCACTAACTTGTGTGGGAAGGGAGGAAGGGGGAGTGGGTTGGCATGTGGAGGGAAATACATCAAGAGCTGTGTTCATGTATGTTTTTATCACATTGAACCTCACTATGATGTACAATTGCAGTACACTAATAAAATAATAAAAATGGCAAGGACACAAAAATATATATTGTAGAGAGTTTTAAAAGAGCATTTGAAGGCATTCTGGGATAGGACAGAGTTAGGTAAACTTCAATAAAAGAAGATCTATTTACAGCTGATGTTTTAGAATATTTCTAAGTAACAAATTAACATCACCTAAGTCTTACAGTGGCTTGCATTTAAATGAGACACCTTTTGTCCTTTGGTATCAAATGAGTCTGGGAGGTGAGTCACAAGTAGTTTACATTCCAGCTTAATTGAGATAGTAGGCAGATATCAGGCAGATAGCTTAGAAGCCTATTAGTAAGGATTTTTTTTAAAAAACATGACCAGTGGGCTCCTTTAGAGTTTCAGAGTTCATAGACTTTTATCAGATCCCAAGGATGGTATCAATTTTTACCTTATTGCCACTTGAATCTCTACAGCTTGGAGATTTTCCAGCCACCCAAAAAAACAAAACAAGCAAACAAACAAAAAGGGAAGCTATGGCAGGTAAGGCAGATCAAGCTTATGCTCCTCCATCTTAGAAAGTGAAGGAAGCAGAGGGATAAATTAGAAGTACAAAAGCTTACATAGAATAAGTCATAGCCAAGGCAGAAAGAAAAGCATTCAGGTAAACTTACCAAAGACTGTGCCTTAGAATGTCCCACATTGGGCACCAAGAAGATACATCACTGGAGGTCTGCGAAAATACAGGGGAAAGATTTTTAAAACTTGGAGTTTGGACAGAAAAGGGCACATAAAATTGGGGCCAAGGAAGGTGTGAGATTGCTGAAGAGATTACCGACACTAAAGAGAAGTTAAGTACTTTGCACAGAGACCATAGGAAAAAATACCTTGAGGACATCTCAGAAATCAGCAAGACCCACCATTGCAGACACAGGTATAAATGTAGAAACTTGTTCATAATCGGTTGCTTTGAAAAGAGACTTTTGGGGTGCCCTGCTCCCACAGGATAGCCTAAGTATTTATTTCCCCAGGATTTGTTTCATCATGTTCAGCCACCCAGGCACTCAGAGGCCTCTGCAACCCCGATCCAAGGGGGCCTGGCTACTGCTTGAGCTGGTGGAAGACCTTGGCATCATCCACATGGTGCCGGTTCTGCAGGTGCGCAGGATGCTGGAGATTAGGGGTCATGGGGGCTTCCACTGAGATTTCAGAAGAAGGTCTGGGAGGCCAGGCAATGTGTATCAGGGCCAGAATCCCTGCAGGAAGCCCCTGAGGAGACGATGTATGAAGAAGCTGTGAGCGAAGCTGAAGCTGCAATGAAGACCGTAGGAATTAAGAAATGCCAGGAACATGGGGCATCTGCCTAAGGAAGCTGCAGGCCGCCAGCCTGAGAGAGGGGCCACATGAGCTGCAACCAACAAGACCAAGCAGCAGGGCTGCCAGGCCCTCTTTGGAGATCACACCTCACCACTGTGTGCACCGGATGCTGGACATGGAGCCACAGGACTTAATGTTTGCCCTGCTAGGTTTTGTTGAGTTTTGTCTTATCCCTTCTATGTCCCTATTCCTCCCTTATGGAATGGGAATTTATACTCTGTGTCATTGGTACATTAGATGTGTGTAACTTGCTTTTTTTTTTTTTACAGGGTCTTACAGCTAAGAGTTTGCCTTGGGTCTCAGGACTCAAGGATTTGGACTGTTAAGACTCTGGGACTCTTGGAGATGGACTGAGTGCATTGTGAGCTGGGCATGAGCTTTGGGGGACCCAGGGCAGAGTGTTATGGTTTCGATCTGGGATGATCCCCAGAAAGCTCATGTGTTGAAAGCATGTACTCAGTGTAGCAAGGTTCAGAGTTGGGGCGTGGCTGGAGGAGGTGGGTCACTGAGGGCAGGGCTTTGAGGATTATATCTGTCCCTGGCCACTCCCTGTTTCACTTTCTGCTTCCATGACCTGACAGCTTTTCTCCACTCCCTCCTGTCATGGTATTTCTGCCTTGGAGCCAGCCAGTAATGGATGAAGCCTCTGAACCATGAGCCAAAATAAACCTTTCCTCCTCTGTGTTGTTCTTGTCAGATATATTGATCACAGCGATGAAAACGTAGACTAATACACAAAGAGAAGTTGAATGAAACCTTGAAATGTTATGGTTAAGGAATCAGCCTTCTATAAAAACTACTGCAAATCACAACAGCAAAGTCTTCAAACCCAGTTTTCCAGAACCAATAGAATATACATAGTTATAAAAGAGGATTTGTTAGAATTGTTTATACAGTCAAAGGCTGAATAGTCCCACAGTGGCTATCAGTCAGCTGAAAGGTCAGGGAAAATGGTACCTGCTCAGTCCACAAAGTTGGAAGCCTCAGAACAAGAGAGCCCAATGTGCAGCCCCAATTGAAGGTTGACTGTCTGAAAGTCCCCTAGCAAGCCGCTAATACAGGTCTGCTTTCTAAGCCTGAAGAATCTGAAGTCTGACGTCCACAGGCAACAGCAGCAGTGAAGCATGCACCCACTCAACAAGAGTCAAGCCTGTGCATGTGTTACCTGGGTCCCAGGCCAGAGGGGTCCTGACTTCAAGTAGTCCCAGGTCCAGCCACTTGTCTCAGAAACCAAGCAGAAAAGGTAATGGTGAAAACAGGAAAGGAATTTATTTAATATAGTTGTACCAAGAAAACAGGAGGGACCAAACATCCTCCACCCTGTCTTAAGGGGTACTGACAAGAACTCCAGGTTTAAATGGAGAAAGAACAGAAGCAGGAGCAGGGAAGCAAGAAGCATGCATAGTTAATCAGTCTTGTTCAAACTGAGGTCTGGTTGGTCATTATCTCTCGATTGGCCCAACAGGGCCTTGTCCATGATAAGAAGGTTGCTGTTTCCTGGGAGTAGATTTTGTTTGTCAGAAGATGTTTATGAGACCTGTTGTTCCTGGAATCTAAGGTGACTTCAAGAGAGAATAACTCAGAGCAAAGAAGACAGATAGAAAACAGAGGCAGAGAGGGTAAGCTTTTATCCTGCTTTTAGTTAGCCCTGTAGGCATCTTCAGGCCCAAGAGTTAGTGCTTTTAGCAAAAGCAGCCTTTAAATCCTTTCTCTCTCTCTCTCTCTCTCTCTCTCTCTCTCTCTCACACACACACACACACACACACACACACACACACACACAGTAGGTCTTCCCCACTCAGTTTGCTGACCCATTCATTCAGTGCCCCCAGTGCCCCCAGCCTATTGGATGATGATGCCACCCGTGTTCAGAGCATGTCTTCCCCACTGAGTTTGCTGACCCACATGCCAGTCTTCTCTGGAAACACCCTCACAGACACACCCAGAAGTGTGCTTTATCAGTTTTCTAGGCATCTCTCAATTCAGCAAACTGATGACCAAAATTAGCCATCACAGTAAATTAAATGCATTCATATAGATGTGTTCCAAATTCTATAGCAATATTATCGAAGAAGCAATTTTACCTGGAGGCACTGAGGACCCAGGTCAGAGGAGCTGAGTGAAACCTTGAAATATATGGTTCAGGAATCAGCCTCCTATAAAAACTACTGCAAATCATGATGGCAAAGTCTTCAACCCAGTTTTCCAGGAGAAACCATACACATTCTTATCAAAACTATTTTTTATCAACTCTTGATAAAGGCTGAGGGTAAAATATTAAACAATAATTTGGTGATGGCTTTTCTCTAGGAAGTTTTAACTAGTTTTATGATCATCTAAACTGATAATGGATAGAGCTTAAACCCCCCCCAAAAAAAATGCCTAACAGATTTTTCCCCTCAAAAGTGAATTATCTCAGTGACCAATTTGTCCAGAATCGAATAGCATTTGATTAACAATTGAAGTCTTGCAAGTGCTTTGCATCGTTATTGGAATGAGACCCATATGCTTTAGGTATCAGATTGTTTGTCGTAATGTTGTATGCCATGGGCCAAAGGGTAACTATACACCACAACATCCCATTTTCTCATAAAAAAAAGATTAGAGCTAAGCTGAGCCCCAAGATAACCACCCAGTTGAAAGAAGGATTTGGATTACCAATCATCTCTTCTTTACAGAAATGCCTTGGTTTTCCTATTTTCTCCTGTATTTTTTTTCTTTCTGTTATCAACTGTTCCCTACTGCCCGCAAATCTTCCTTTGGTAATTTATGTGCTGGAAGGGACTTGGAAGTCTCACTGAAACAGAGCCTATTTTTAACAGTGGGATGAAAGAGCTGGACTGAACTGCATTTGGAGCTGGCAAAGCAAGCCAGAAGCCCCCTGCAGATTCAGAGCTTAGGTTAACTGAAACTACAACAAACAGTCTGATAGCCACAGAAAGAACTACAATTCAATACTCATGTGTTGGTTTAAATGCTTCAAGAAATAGAGAAAAAGAGCTGGGCACCGGTGGCTCACATCTGTAATCTCAGCTATTCAGAAGGCTAAGGCAGGAAGATCACAAGTTTGAGGTCAGCCTGGGCAACTTAGACCCTGCCTCAAAAGTAAAATTTAAAAGGGCTGGGGATGTAGCTCAGAAGTAGAACACACCTGAGTTCAATCCCCAATACTGAAAAAAAAGATTTTTTTAAGATTTTAAATTTTTTAGCATAGCATTTTCAGCATAGTCTTATAATTTTTTGAACTATTATCTACACTTCTCTCATTTCTGACTTTATACAAGTGTGTCTTTCTAATTTTTTCCTGATTTAATATGGAAGTGTTAAATCAAAACTCTTGAAAGCCGGGCGTGGTGGCGCACGCTTGTAATCCCAGTACTTTGGGAGGCAGAGACTGGAGGATCTGGGTTCGCGGCCAGCCTCAGCTCTCTCTCTCACTGTCTGTCTGTCTGTCTCTCTCTCTCTCTTTCTCTCTCTCTCTCTCTCTCTCTCTCCCTGTCTCTCTCTCTCTCTCTCTACCTAGTGAGGCCCTCTGCAACTTCGTGAGACCCGGTTTCAAAATAAA
>PVJS01009966.1:0-49107 GCA_004027185.1 Glis glis
TTTTTTTTTTTTTTTTGCGGTACCGGGGATTGAACGCAGGGGCGTTCTACCTCCGCGCCACGCCCCCGGCCCTATTTTTTCTATGCTTTATTTTTGAAACCGGGTCTCACGAAGTTGCGGAGGGCCTCGCTAGGGAGAGAGAGAGAGAGATAGAGAGAGAGAGAGGGAGAGAGAGGAGAGAGGAGAGAGAGAGAGATAGATCGCACGCGCATGCGCGCTGAGGCTGGCCGCGAACCCGGATCCTCCGGTCTCCACCTCCCAAAGTACTGGGATTACAAGCGTGCGCCACCACGCCCGGCTTGACCAGCTCCTTTAAAATAGCACCTCACTAATCATTCCCTGACCTATCACCCTGGTTTATTTTGCTTCTGGTCATTGATCACGACCTCCTGAATACATAATTATCTGTCTACTTCTCTTGTTCTAGAATATAAGCTCCATGGGACTGGTGGTTTGTGTCTTTTTGTTTTTGTTGACTGTTGTATAGTTAATTTCTATAGTACAGTCTTCAGGACATGGTAGACACCCTCTAAATAAGTACAAAGTACACATCCCCTCATGATACCACACCATGTATCCATGCTAAAGATACAGACACTGTATTCACCAGTCAGCTTGGCAAATCGCCATGACTTGAGGAGCTCAGTTCCACATTAGCAAGAGACCCTCCCCCCTCCTTCATTAATAAAATCAAGCTAAAATCAGGAGCTATCACCATCGAAATCTAGTATGTCGCCATGTTGATAAGTAATTGGTTCATTCAGTCTTTATTATTCATTTGATTCCAGCCTCAATATATCACAGCATTCCTGTGGGTCTCACCGAGGGTCTTCGGGTTCTTCAGTAGCACACAGCACTGCACAGAGTGTGAAGATGATAGGCCTTTCCTCCCCATACTGGAAAGAGTATTTAACATCAGTTGACCTTCTCACCTATATGCCACGAAACTGACCTAGTCTTACCAAGTGCTTACTCTTATTCCCTGAAAATGTTTATATTAACTTTTGTATTATGATTTGGATCTGGTGTGTCCCCCAGAAATGCTCATGTGTTGGCAGTGCAATGATATGCAGAGATGAAATAATTGAAATAGGAGGGTTCTAATCTCATCAGTGGATGGATTGATCTACTGCTGAATTAATAATTTGAATGAAGTTACTGAGGGTTAACTGTAGACACGTGGGGTGTGTCTGGAGGAAGTAGGTCGCTGGGGGTGAGGTCTTGGGGACTATGTCCATCTCTGGTCCCTTCCTTTCTTTTTCTGCTTCCTGGCTGCCATGAGCTGAGCAGCTGTCCTCTACTGCACCCTGCTGCCATGATGTTTCTGCCTTGGAGCCAGCCGACCATGGACTGAACTTCTGAAACCGTAAGCCAAACAATGCTTTCCTCCTCCGAGTTGCTCTTGTCTGGTATTTGGGTCACAGTCACAAAAAGCTGACCAATAAACCTTGAGAATCTTGTCTTACCCTCGGTTTATGTGTACCATAAACTAAACGGGCCCTGAGCACAGGCAGGTTAGACCCAACACATATGGAGCACCATCAATGCCTTTTGGACCGGCAATTGGCTGCGTTGGGAAAATCCAAAATTCTCTGGGGTTTTATGCAATGTCAGTGTTAGGGGCAGATACATGAAAAGATTTGAGGAATAACTCAGGCTCTTCAATTAGCACATGAATAACATTTGAGACCCAGAGAAGTTAAATGACTCATAAAGATATTAGAAATTAGCTGTAGCACTCAATGCCGTGACTCATCTGCTTTTCTGTAAATTTCATTGTTCACTGATAGATAACATTCATCTTTATGGGGTACAGTGTGATATTTTGGTACAATCCTACACTGTGTATTGGTCAACTCGGGATACTTAGGTTATCCATCATCTCAAACATTTATCATTTCTTTATGATAAATACATTCAAAATTCTCTTTTGCCTATTTATATAATAACAGTGTCTGATCTGGCTAAGCACCTGGGGGTTGGGTTT
Organism: Glis glis; assembly: GCA_004027185.1. NCBI lineage: Eukaryota > Metazoa > Chordata > Mammalia > Rodentia > Gliridae > Glis > Glis glis. The sequence continues at coordinate 1,988 of PVJS01009966.1, forward strand.
GGCTGGAGTATGTGAAATGGGTTCACAGTTACTAGGGATGTAGTAACTGTGAACTGAGTGTGTTAAACAACCATCGGGACTAGGAGTCTGAGATCAAGGAGTCGCAAGTTTTGGATGTTGAGGATGGGCCTGTTTTCCAGATTCTGACAGTTCCTTGGCTTGTGGTGGCAGAACTCCAATCTTAACATAACGTTTTCTGTGTATGCGTATGTGTGTCTCTGTGCAAATTTCCTTTTTGAAATAAGATACTGCTCATATTGGATTAGAAGTTCATCTTTCTCCAGTGTGACCTCATTTTAACTGGTGACATGAGCGACTACTCTATTTCCAAATAAGGTCACACTCTGAAGCACTGGGCATTAGGACCTGAACAAATATAAATTTTTTGGCAGGACAAAATTTACCCATGACAAAGGTTAAGTCCCTAAGGGCCTAGGTTCAGTGAACCAGGTGGTTCTGAGACATGGCCATCTGGTTCAAAGACCAAACGGAATGGGCCTGTCTGGCATCCATTCCTTAGGCTCTTTAAGTTCAACATTAGCAATTACTGCATCTTGGAAATTTACTGCAAGCACACATATAAGATTTTCAAGGTGTTATCTGTTCAATACTCAAATAATGGTTGAAATTTGTCAGTCCTAGGTTAAGATAAATAGGAACAAAAGCAGTGGAGGTTGGGTCTAGTGTCCTGTAAGAGTACAGAAAACCATCTGCTGGTGCCACATTGTCAACAAAGGTCTTCTGGTGATCCTTGAATATTAATTAAGTGCGAAGCAAGAGAGGGGCACATCCCAGCTGCTCTTGAATGAACTCTTCTCCTATATTAGGGATCAGGAGGTAGATTTATTCTTGTGTCTGTGTCTCAGTCAACATTCTCACTGCTATAATCCAAAATGATTAACCACACAACTCAGAGGAAGGAAGATTTATTTGCTCACAGTTTTCTTGGAGATTCTGGGTTCCATCCATGTGAGGCTGGGTCTGCAGAGCTCAGGGCATGGCAGCGGGAAATAGAGAGGAGAAAGAGCAAGGGTTCTGCTCTTATATTATGGAGGAAGCAAGAGAGGAAGCAACCAAGGGGATTCAAAGATATAAGCACAGTCCCTAAGGCCACATCCCCAGGAACCCATCTTCTCCAGCCACACCCCAACCTGCCTAAGTTACCACTCAGTAAATCCATTACAATGGTTTTATCTACTGATGAGATTACAGCCCTCATGACTTAATTACGTCAACTCATGACATTAATACATGAGCACTCCAGGGGACATTCTTTAACCACGATAGTCTGTGTACTCCTGCATTCTGGTTGAAGGGGTCTGGAAATCCACATCAATGAATGGTCAGGGCCTGCTCAGGAGGCACACATGCAGATGGCTCTGTGTTCCACTTTGCTGATGCTTCAGTTTCTACTCGTGTTTCCAGTACGAATGGCACATGGTTCCCCACCAGGGCCTACAGTCATCATCTTCCAACACTGGAGTAATGGATTTTCTCTAAGAATTACTGCTTTTTTCGAAGAGCTCACCTCCTTTGTAGAATGAGCACACTGTTTTATTTGTTTGTTTTGTTTTGGTGGCACTGGGGATTGAACCCAGGGCCTCACACATGCTAGGCAAGCGCTCTACCACTGAGCTACAGCCACAGCCCATGAGCATACTGTTGAAAGTGCTATTTCTTCTTCCAAACACTATTAGCACATCCTCCCTCACAATCAGCATGCCACCTAGAAACTGAGTGATAACTTATTCCAATAAGCAATAACTTAGACCAATTAGATGTCAACTCACTTATCATCGATGGTTCTGAGCCAGAAGACTTTGAAAAATCATCTCTTAAAATAAGTTTGTATGTCATACTGGAGTATTTAAATTAACAAGACTCCACAGTGATTCAGTGTTCAGAGTTAAAAAACGATTCTTTGATTCAGTAAAACTGCAATATTCATAGATGGACTCTCATATTTCACCAAAAAGGACAGCAGCATGGAAGGCTAGAATGCGTGAACTGGGACACAGCAGTGAGGCCGCATGTTCTGTGGCTGAGGAGACTGAGACTACGAGATGTCCTGCGTCTTGGCCACTGTACATAGATTCAAGCCTGCGGGGAAGGAGGGCCTGAATCCTCCTTCAGGAAAGTAAGACCATGTAAGATTAAAAAAATTTAAATAACATGTATTTGTTTTCAAGTTGAGTAGTCTCTGAAAAAGATTTATACCGAGGACTATAGCTTTCTTTCACCTCTTACCTATGTATGGTGGCTTAATGTTAAACAAAAAACACTAGAATGTGGCAGAAAAAAATCACCTATGATTAACATGAGCCATTAGTTGTTAGTTATATTTAAAGAGGTGCCTCCTCTTGACCTTATTTAGTCTTGAGCAGATTTCCCCAAGGATGCTTCTGCTGGAAAACGAGGTCCAAGACCAAGGTGATATTTGGTGCCACCACTACCTCCTCCTCCTCCTCCTCCTCCTCCTCCTCCTCCTCCTCCTCCTCTTCCTCCTCTTCCTCCTCCTCCTCCTCTTCCTCCTCTTTCTCCTCCTCCTCCTCCTCCTTCTTCGTCTTCTTCATCTTCTTTTCTTCTCCTCCTCCTCTTCCTCCTCCTCCTTTTTCTCCTCCTCCTCCTCCTTCTCCTCCTTCTTCTCCTTCAACTTTTTACTATTAACATAGTACTGGGGATTGAACCCAGGGGCATTCTACCCCTAAGCTACACCCCCATCCCTTTTTAATTTTTATTTTGAACAGGGTTCTCACTAAGTTAAAGAGGGCCTTGCTACGTTGCTGAAGCTGGCCTTGAACCTGCAATCCTCCTGCCTCAGCCTCCCAAACACTGGGATTACAAGTGTGCACCACCGTACCTGGCTCCTGGTGCACTATTCATGTTCCTTCTAGCTCCAATGGTATTTTCATACTGGTTCTTTGATTTGCTTCCATCTGGAAGGGCTTAGGAGGCTTCTCATTCATTCATGTATCTGAGCCAAGGAATCTTCATCTCTTCTCCATGGACCCCCACATGTAAAATTTAGGAAGGTCTACAAATTGGGAATTGGGAAAGATACTTCCCATTTTTCAGTAACCTGTGGCAATGAACCACCTGTGATTTCATCATCAATAAAAATCACGGATATTTTCATCTCACATTTCAGATATAGCAGCTCTCTCCGCATTTCCTCACTTCTTTAAATTTGCCATAGTCAGACACAAATCTTGTTTTTTATGTCATATGTTCATAAGGAAGAACACATCATACATCATGAATCTTATATTCATTTTCTGTCATGGATTTGATAAATACATGGTACTAGTTTCCTACTGCTGTTATAACTTGGTGGTTTAAAACAACAGGAATGCATTATCTTACAGTCCTGGAGGCCATAAATCCAAAATGTGTCTTAATGGGTTAAAATTCAGGTCTGGGGGAGGCATAGTTTCTTTCTAGAGTTTTTTTGTTATTGTTGTCTTTGTGGTACTGGGGATGGAACCCAAGGTTATTTTACATCTGAGGTACACACTTAGCCCTATTTTATTCTTTTATTTTGAAACAGGGTCTCAATAAGTTGTGGAAGGCCTCACTAAGTATCTGAGACTAGCTGAGAACCTGCAATCCTCCTGTCTCAGCCTCCCAAGCATCCTCTGGAGGTTCTAAGGGAGGGTATTGGTCAGGGTTCACTAGACTAACAGAATTCACAGAATGAATATATGGAAAAAGGGGTTTATCAGATCAGCTTACAATGTAGTCCCGAGTTCCGACTGCATGTGGAGAGTCAGAGGAACCAGTAGCTGGTCGAGCGGTATAAGAGCTCTTCGGAGAAACGATGGTGAAGTTTCAGTTCGAAGGGCTGGAGGCCGACGATCTCAGACGAGAACAGAAGATCAAGAAGCTCTTCAGAGAAATGGCAAAGTTGGAGGCCTACGATCTCAGATGAGAGCAGATGCGTTTTCTTCGGAAAGAGTCACGCATGCCTCTACGTGGCTTTCTCCTTCTTTTATCTAAGTCCTGCACCTATCAGAACCCTGCTGTCTACATTTAGGGCTGGACTTTCGGTTTAATCTGCTATTACACACCCAAAGTCACATGATCTTGAGTGTGTCATGATCCAGTCAAGTTGACAAATTAGATTAACTATCACAGGGAGAATCCAGTTCCTAACCTTTTGCAGCTTCTAGAAGCTTCCCACATTCCCTGGTTCATGGCTTCCTTCCATGTTCTAAGCCAGAAGTGGCGGGTCAGGCCTGTCTCTCCACTGTAACACTCTGATACTGATTCTCCTGCCTCCCCCTTCTGCCTTTAAAGTGCCCAGTGATGCACTGGACCCACCCACAGAACCCCCAATAACCTCCCCATGTCAAGGACCGCTGATTAGAAACTTAATTCTGCCCTGCCTGAATTCTCCCTCCCAGGTAACCACATAGTCACAGGTTCTGGGGATGAGAACATGGACTTCTTTGGAGCCTCACTGCTCTGCCTAACATACATAGTAATAATTTTTTTATAATAATGATATAATAAAATTATTTCCTTCATAACCCTATGTACTAATGTTCTGTGCTTTCAGAATTATCATCCTGAGGAGGATTCCACAGGGTTCCTCAGACTCCCAAAGGTCTCCATGGAACGCAATGGGTTAAGAACCTCCTGCCAGGCATGGTGGCCTGTAACCCTAGCATTTGGGAGGCTGAGACAATAGAAAGGTTCCAGCCAGCCTTTGTAACCTAGAAGACCCTGTTACAAAACAAAAAATTAAAAGGGCTGGGGGTGTAGTTAGGAGGTAGAATGCCTCTGGGTCCAATCCCCAGGAAGAAGAAGAAGAAGAAAGAAGAAAGAAGAAAGAAGAAAGAAGAAAGAAGAAGAAGAAGAAGAAGAAGAGGAGGAGGAGGAGGAGGAGGAAGAAGAGGAAGAAGAAGAAGAAAGAAAGAAAGAAAGAAAGAAAGAAAGAAAGAAAGAAAGAAAGAAGAACCACCCTTGGTTTGGTACAATAAAGCTGACAACTATGTTCCCTTTAAGGCAGCCTCTGTCACCACCAGTCTTGCATATTTTCTCATTAATTCCCACTTGCCAATAACCTTACACCATACGATCTGTTATTATGCTTTCTTTATGGATAACAGAACCAGGTCGAGGAGGGTGCTTGCCCCAGGCCATGCTGCTGATGGGTGTCAGGCCTAAATGCAGAGCTCTGCTGCCCTTGCCAGGATCCAGGCCTTCCTGTTCTTGCTGTCTGATCTGCTTTGACCAAGAGAAAATTAATATCAATATAGACTCACAGCGTTGTTCACATCTTAATGTTGCATCTGACCAGACTAGAAAAGCATCTTTGAAAATAAGCTCCAGTCCCCTGTGTCACCCACTCTCCTGTATTACTGAAGAAGACCTTGCTAACAGGTGTCCATGACAAGAGGAGCCAGGGTCTCCCCCTGACTGCAGCACCAAGAAGGAGCAGAGAGCAGCTGCTGACAAGGAAGCCCATTGCTTGCAGTACATGGCCTTCCTTGGGCAGCTCTGGGCCTCGCCAACAAAGACGTGGTGAAAAACTGAACGTGAATCTTCATGCCACTCATGGCCAGTCTCTTTAACTGAAGGGCTTACCTGTCAGCCTACTTCCTCTGGATTCTTCAAGACACAAAGATTGGTATGTAGTTGTATCCCTCTGTCCCTGTCTTCCTCCCTCCCTCCCTCCCTCCCTTTTCTAACCTGGATAGCACCTCCACTGTGTCCCTGGGACCCTCTGAATTCAGCATTGACATCACACCACTGGGCGCGGACAGCCACAGTCGCTCACCATTGTTGCTGGCTCACTGAACAGCAGGACCCCTCCTCTCTCCCAGGCTTTCAAAGGAGAGCAGCTACTAGATATTCCCAAAGAGTGCCAGAGTTTCTCCTCAGATGCTCTTAAAGGGTCTGGTAAGACCAACCCTTGGGATACAGGTGTCTCCCACTGACTTGCTGTTCTGTCTCTAGAAACAAACAGTTGAGGCTGGGGTGAGTGGGGGGAGAGAACAGGGGATGGAAGAAGAGAGGAGGGGAAGGAAGGAAAAGGAAGAAGGAGAAGGATTTGCCCATCACCCAGCTCCAGGACTGTGCCAGGGAGGTCAGCTGGCCGACTCCTTGGCCACGTGGACCTCGGGACTTAGGTCATGAGGATGATGATGGCCACAGAACACGGGGCTCAGTGTGAGCCTTCCTGCCTGGCATTTGGTTGCCTACTCCTTGGCCACCTCCAGGCACTCCTCCCTGTCTCATCCCTTCCTTGGGTAGACAGTCTCCCTCTCCCTGAGAATGGCCTTCTTGATAGGGAATGCTGTGGTTAGTGGATATCACATTAAAGATCTACTGAACAAAAGCAAGCTTTAAAGGATCGGACTGGCAGGATGTAACATAGAACCAACAAAACAGAAGCAACAACAAAACAGCAGCCCTAAAGGCTGGATAGGCTATGGGAAAGACTCAAATGAAACATTCCATGAAATATTAGCAGAGGCTCAAGACCCCAGGCTGCACAACCTCAGCGGCCACCCACCAACCACACCCAGTTCCATGTGAACTTGAAATCCTCAGCAGGTTAATCAATGCAGGGGTCTGACTTATCTCTAAGGTGAAGCTATCAATGGATTTTATTTTCTTCTTAGTGTTTCTCTGCAGTTTTTAAGCTATCCAAAGGGAATGGGCATTATTTTATTATCAGAAAAGAACCCTATTATTTTAAACATGAGAAAGAGTGGAAGGCTTGCATCCACCAGCTCCCCGTCTCCTTCTGAGGGGAGAGGTGAGGGGTGCCACATCACTCAGGAGTGTCAAGAGAAGACTGACGCCTCACCAGCTCGGAGGTGAGGTCCCGGGAAAGACTTGGTTTTGTAGTTGCAACTGCATCCCACTGTGTGGCTGCCTACTTCACAGGTGGCTCAGAATAATGAGGAAGCTTTGGGATAACCTTGGGAGGGAACCCTAGAACTATATTTAGCTTACCATCTCCCCAGAGTATGACAGGCCCAAACCACTGTGGGCAGCTGGGTCCCCAAACCGCCATACACACACACACACACACACACACACACACACACACACATATATATATAGTTTATATACAGTTATACACAGTTTTTGGACTGTCATATATACATATAAACACACACACATAAATTTTGAAAAGAAAAATAAGAGGAAAAGAATTATCATAGGTAAGTATTCTTACATGCTGAAAGCTTGCTTCCAGTTAGCATATTTGCTCTTTGTAATAATAATTTATTTACTGCTGTCTGAGAAGAATCATCTGGTAAATTCTAGGAAAAGTATTCTATTTCTCAGAGCTTTCTGAGTCCCTTTACAATAGGTTGTTGCTCCTTCAGCTTGGCTTTCTGGGATTTCAGAGAGTGCATTTAAAAGGCAAATGCTATAATCAGTTTTCTCCACTTGATGAACACTTAGAGACCCTTAATTTCCCCACCTGTTTGCAGGGACTCTTATGTTACCAAGAGAGCTGGCTGTTGCTAAGGTATGGGGTGGCCTTCGGAACCTGCGAGCTTTAAATATGCCAGTTAAATTGCTCTTTGGGGATCTCAGCTCATCACATGAAATCGCTCAGGGAAGTTGCTTCATGATTGTGATAGGCGGTGCTCCTTCTTTAGAAGCCCACTGTGCACCCTGTGTCCAGCGCACCGCGCGGGATGGTAAGAGCACTCTCAACTTTCAACCTTGCACCGGTAGCTCTATTCATGAAAGTATGAGTCTATGTGAAATGAGCAAAATAGCTATATTTGGTTCATTTTCATCCAGGGAGATGTTCAAAATGATGCCAAGAAACACACACACACACACACACACACACACACACACACACACACATATGCGTGCGCAAAGATGTCAAGTCACCTTCACAAGGTACAGCTTGCAAGTGATACATTATAGATGATGGATAGATAGATAGATAGATAGATAGATAGATAGATAGATAGACAGATGATAGATAAATGTAAACACCCTGGTTGTGAAAGGGGGGTGGTTATTCTTTCTTCTTCAATGCCTTTTGTTTTGTCTCTCAGTTGTAGGCCAGGCCATTATTTATTTTTGGCTAGGAAAAAGGCTTCCTTGGATGGAGGGTGGTTCTTGTCTGTGTGCCCTGTCTTGTTATCTGATGGCTTTCAGGATTGGTGTTCTACTTGCATAGGATCTTAAATAGTTGTAGTCACATACAAATTCACCTTTTGGTGTGAGCAGGAGAGAGAGAGAGAGAGAGAGAGAGAGAGAGAGAGAGAAAGAGAGAACATGTATGTGTTTCCTTAGGGTCTCATTGAGTCATTGACCTTCTTTTTTTTTTTTGGTGGTACTGGGGATTGAATCCAGGGGCATTCTACCTCTGAGATACACCCCCAGCCCTATTTTATTTTTTTATTTTGAAACAGGGTCTCATTAAGTTACTGAGGGCCTTGCTAAGTTGCTGAGACTGGCCTCGAACCTGTGATCCTCCTATCTCAGACTCCCAAGTACTAAGATTATAGGCATGTGCCACAATGCCTGGTTACATTCGTCTCTCTTTTACTAACTACTTTATTTTTTTTTAACTGGTGCATTGTCATCATACATCTTGATGGGCTTCAGGGTGATAGAAGTACACATGCACACATCGGTCATGTGATACTCTTGACTGGCCCTTCATTCTTTGGAGATGCTAACGGGTGTGCTGGAGAAGCTCCGCCACTGGTACACGGCATGCATGCAATTCAGCAGAATGGCACCCACTGCAGAAGCTCCCCTGTTCATCTCAAAGACAAATGAGCACCGTCAAGGCTTCCTCACCAACAGATCTCAACCACCAGGCTCCTTTGTGCTGGGGTGGTAACAATGCTCATCACATCTAGTTTTGAGACAAGCAATCCAGAATATGTGTTCAGCTGATTAAATCCTCAGGTGGAAGGTTTGAGGCCATTTTGTGAATCTGCTGCCGTCTGAAATGTCCTTGATAAATATGGAAAATGACAATTGGAGCTACTGACCACTGACTTCAGAGAGGAAAGAGGCAAGGCCCCGGCGTTGTTTTGACAAAGCATTTGTTCCTTGCTGGATTCAACTGACTATAACAGTTTGCTTTGTTCAAAAAATAAAGTGGCAAATGGTGTCTGAGAACCAAGGACTGATGCAAACCAGCAGACTGGGAAGAGCCAGTGGGCCTCTCGTGTCTCCAAGCATTTGCTCATCAAAATGTCAAGTGAGCCGGGTGTGGTACTGCATGCTTGTAATCCCAGTACTTAGGAGGCTGAGACAGGAGGATGGCAGGTTCATGGCCAACGAGGCCCTCTGCAACTTAGTGAGACCCTGTTTCAAAATGAAGAATAAAAAAATAGGGCTGGGGGTGTAGCTCGGAGGTAGAATGCCCCTGGGTTCAATCCCTAGTACCACACACACACACAAAAAAAATGTCAAATCTGTGTGTATGGCCAAAAGAAGTCTGGATTTATGACAGTACATGTTTTAAGGTCATACAGTTAGTAATAGAAGCTGAATTCCAATAATAAAGTTCTGGAATCATTGGGTATATTGAGAGAGAAGAATGTTAAAGATTGTTCCATGGGAAATATCAGATTGGTGGTTATCTAGAAGGGAAAAATATATTTTTTCCTTGTTGCATTAATAACACATGAACCACAAATATAATATGGAAAATGTTGGCTTGCTGGTAATTAAAAGAAGAAAGAAAGCATTTGGTCCTATTGGTAGTAAAACATTAACTACAAATATAAAGCATAGCATTGGGGAAGTTACGCTTTGTTTTAAAAACAGAATTTCCATGTTAAAATAACAGCAACAATCTGATCTCAAATCTGATCTCAAAAAAAGAGTCTGTGCTTCACTAAAACATACTGCTCTTCTTTCTGACTGACAATCCCAGCATTCACATTTATGTATACCTGCTGTTATAGTTAGATATAAAATGTCCCTGAAAGAGCTCACTTGTTAAAGTTTAGAGCTGATGTAATTGAGTCATGAGGGTTGTAATCCCAGCAGGGGTGTGGCTTGGGCTGGTAGGGTGTGGCTGGAGGGGGTGGATCCCTGGGGATTATATATGGTTCCTCCTCCCCCTGCTCTCTCTCTCTTGCTTCCAGCCTCCATGATGGGAGGAGCACAGCCATGTGCTCTCCTTCTGTATACCTCCTGCTGCCATGCCCTGAGATCTGCGGTCCCCAGTCTCACATGGACTGAGCCTGAAACTGTAATAAAATATATCTTTCCTCTAAGTTATATGGTCAATATTTTAGATAATAGCTGCAAGAATGCTGACCAGAACACCTGCTGTCTTCATGTGGCCACTGAATCACGTACTTCCAATGCACACTGCACATTTTGGTACTGAGGATTGAAGCAAGGGACATTCTACCTCCAAGCTACACCCCCAGACCTTTTATTATTTTTTTTATTTTGGAATAGAGTCTCACTAAGTTGCTGAGGGTCTTGCTAAGTTGCTGACCTTGGCTTCGAACCTGCAATCCTCCTGTGTCAACTTCCCATGTACTGCGATTACAGGTGTGCACCATCATGCTGAGCTATGTTGCACATTTATTTTTAATACACTCGTATTTACAGGAGGTAGGTAGAGCAGCCCTGTGGACACAATGCTACGTAGCACCTTTCTCTGTCCCCCACTCCCTCCCACTCTTCCGGCCACTCGTGCATGCATCCAGGTCCCTCTCCTGGGCTGCATTCTGAAAGCATCAATTCCTCCACCTTTAGAACTCCAACTCAGGCTTTTGCTAAGTGGCCTTGTGGAGAAATGGGGAGAGTAAAGTCTTATTTTGTTCTAAAGCGGAACAGCCCTGACTCTGGAGAAAACCTGCAATCTGGCTGTAGGAAAGGTGTGAAGGGAAGCAGCCCACACTCTCAGGCGGGGGATGCTGCAGACTTAGAGTATTTACCATTCTGATTTCTTCTACTTGTGACAGCAAATAGCCACTGCTTTAGGAACTATTGGGAAAAAATTAAATAAATCAATAATGAAATTACTGGAGTAGAGTACACTCAGATGTACACTGTATAAATACATTAAATGGGAATTAACACACTGTTTATAACCCAAAAAGAGAAGGTGAAAGATCTAATAGGTCTATTTTTAATTATTAGACTACCTCAATTATAAGTTTCAAATGCAAATTAGAAGCGGTAAAAATATGCCAAACATAGCTTAATTTAAACCAAATTAAAATATGCTAAGTAGTTTGGCATTTAAATGTGTAATAAATCAACTTTTGATGGGAAGAATAATGGCCCAGGGTTGCTTTTCTGGGGTAAAGGTTGGGTTACTGAGTATCAAGGATTCAGGGAGAAGCACAGAGTGTCGTGGGTGAACTTCTAGTGGTTGAAGCACAAAGTGAATGTTGCATCTTTGGAATCACAACTTGTCCTCATTGAAAAGAGTTAGGTTTTCTCCTGCAGAAACCTGTGCTGATTTGGAAGGTGATGTTGGTCCAGTGAGGGTCAAGTGTTACCTGGGAAAGGGAAGGACTTTCATTGAACCCTCAGCTTCTAAGAGCATAGTCATTTGCATACAGATTCGAAGAAAAGAAAACACTAAGCAGAATTCTAAAGGAGTCAGGCAGTGGGTCCTAATGTCATGGTATTGTCAACCTCTGCAGTCTCCCAGTCATCTAGTGACCGTGAAGGGCAGTGCTCCAAGACTAGTCCAACAAGACTGCTTTGCTTGCAGCTGGGGAAAGGGCTGTAAGATTCCTGCCCAGTGCAGCTGCCACAGAGACTTGGTTTCCTATCTTTCACAGAGGTGCTAGAGGGTGTCTCTCCCCTTTATTCATCTCTCTCAGATTGGGGTGGACCCTGGCTTCCCAGGTTCACCCCAGTGCCCAATGCCAGGACACAGTGGGCTCAGACTCATAGACAGGGGAGAGCAGACACAGGTGGGGACCCAGACAATGAACAGCATTCCATATATAGCAGCTAGCTACTGACAGTTCCTTGAAGGACTCAAAATCACATTAAAAAACAGGAATGAGGCCCATGCACAATGGCTTCCCACTTTGTGAGGTGGCCAAAATTTTATACATTGCAAAGCAAAACAAACCTACAACAAGAATCAAATTTTATATGAAAAGCCTGGAATTTTTGCTTTCTGAAGGAACCCCAAACTACCCCCCAAATACTCTACAAGAAGTAACCAAAAACTCACCAAGAAATCGATAATGAATATGGTTAACTTCAATATTGAAATACACTCTCTCTGGGTTATTCCTCAGTAAACAGCATCCGAATTGAGGGGAAAGTTTGTTAATTTCAACAGAACTAGTATTTTAATGACAAATATTCCAGCTGTATAGTTAAATATGATGGGATTTTATATTAAATCTTTCTTTTAGGAATTAGTATACACCTTAGTTTTTGAATAATAGGTTGCTTAAGGTGTCAGTATTGGGCTCATGTATTCACTTGAATAAAAGCAAGGCATTCACATTTGAGAAAATCATGTCATACTTGTTCTCTTTCAAAAGTACCACTAGATTCCTGTCTTTTTTAGTGCATCAGACTTGTTTTTGCATTGTATATATGTATGTGTTAATATGAAAGTCAGATTTATTGGGGACAACAATAATATTCTATTAATTTGTGTAATTCTGTTTGTGCTATATTGCTTTAGAGTTCATAAAATGCTTTCAAAGGTTCTCAGTTACTGCTGAGAGAGGGAAGAGAATAAAACAGATGTTACACCATCCCTATTTGACAGATGAAGAAACAGAAATTTCCTATCAGCCCCCAAGATAACACAGCTGATAAGGAGTGACATTAAAATATATTTACATTCAGATACAAATAAAAATGCAGGGAATTCAGCTTAAGATAGGTTATTCCATTAGTGTGTATATGTGTGTGTGTGTGTGTGTGTGTGTGTGGTACTGGGCATTGAACCAAGGGGTCTTCTACCTCCAAGCTATATCCCCAGCCCTACTTCATGTTTTATTTGGAAACAGAGTCTTGCTAAGTTGCTGAGAGGTTCACTAAGTTGCTGAGTCTTCCTTCAAGCCTGCAATCCTCTTGTCTTAGCCTCCCAAGTACTGGGATTACAGGCATGGGCCACCACACCCAGCTCCATTAATTTCATTATTATATTCACATGTAAGAGTTTCTACTACAAAAGAAATATAAATTCAGTGTGTATTACTAAACACAAAACTATTACAAATGAACTTGACCTTGGTTGAATGACCTGACTACTTCCCCAAAGAAAATTTATTCTCTTCTAGAAACACAGAGAAGATTGAACCGGAAATCAGATCTCTGATGTCCTTTTCAGTTCTAACATTCCATGGGTCTTCATCAATTTTTATAATTTTAAGATTTTATAGTTTTAATTGTAGTTAAAATTATAATTTTTTAATTTCATAACTTTTCACTGAACAAAAGTATAATCCTGCACTTTCAGTAAAACCAGCCCCTTGCGCCTCTGGTTACATCTACATAAGTCATCTGATAGATGTTAGATTTGAGGTCTTGCTTCTGGGGAGAAGAATTGCATGCAGGAGGCATGCTCCAGAAGGAGAACCGAGGGGGAAGTGGGTTGCACAGTGTTCTGAGCCCTGTTATTTCTCATTCACAAAAATGACTGGGTCTATCTCCCTTTATCTCTATCACTCCACAAATATTGACTCAATACCTAATCCGTGACATCACCCTACTGAATATGGGAAGGGGTGATTTAAGGAAAAGTACAAAGATGGTCATTCTCCTCCCAAATTCAATATCGATGACTTCAAGTTGTTGGAAATAATGGGCACCATGTGCTGTTCTGGATCCCAAGGTGTCTGTATTGGTCAGGGTTCACTAGACTAACAGAATTCACAGAATGAGTATATGGAAAAAGGGATTTATCAGATCAGCTTACAATGTAGTCCCAAATTCCGACTGCACGTGGAGTGTCAGAGGAACCAGTAGCTGGTCGAGTGGTCTAAGAGCTCTTCGGAGAAACGATGGTGAAGTTTCAGTTCAAAGGGCTGGAGGCCGACGATCTCAGATGAGAGCAGAAGATCAAGAAGCTCTTCAGAGAAATGGCGAAGTTGGAGGCCAACAATCTCAGACAAGAGCAGATGCGTTTTCTTTGGAAAGAGTCGCACATCCCTCTACGTGGCTTCTCCTTCTTTTATCTAAGTCCTGTACCTATCAGAACCCTGCTGTCTACATTTAGGGCAGGACTTTCTGTTTAATCTGCTGTTACACACCCAAAGTCACATGATCTTGGGTGTGTCATGATCCGGTCAAGTTGACAAATTAGATTAACTATCACAGTGTCAGAGACACATGAATGAAGGAGCAAAATTTAATGAGCCTGTAGGAGAAGGGAGAGAGGAGAGGGGGTGACACTTTCTTCAGTTCCTGGCATCGTTCCATCTCCATCTCTTGCCAAGGGCCAGGAGATATGTCAGAGCATTCTTAGGGAAGCATGGACTTTGGACTCTGACTAATCAGCAATGGAAATACGGTAGTAGTTGCCCATGTATCGATCTGTACCTTTGCATGTGGTCTTTAAGTTTCACTGCATGTTTTATCTTTTCATTTAATAGTGAATTTATACCACTTTGTAGTTATATGTGGTAGGACTATTAGCACTTTAACCTCCTGGCTCACCTCTGAGCAGAGCCTCTTCTTAGACCCATTAGCAGCACAATTGCACCCCTGGTGGCCACTCCTCAAACTGCAGGAAAGGGACCAGAGACAATTCCCAGCTTGGATGCTTACTCATTTCCTCCAGCGTTGTTCTTCAGCAACAAGCTTCAGTGGCTGGTCTATGGGGCTGGCATACTTCTCCTTTCTGTCTTTTTCTTCCCCATGTTCAGCATCCTTTCATCCTCTCCTATATCTACCAACTTGAAGGAGCCTGCCTTTCTCTGTTGTCCTCTCTCTGCTGGGAATAAGGTAGTGCCCCTTTACCTGTGGGGGATGCATTCCAAGATGCCCAGTGGGGGCCTGAAACTGTGGATAGTACCAAACTCTACATAGACTATGTTCTTTTGTATGCATTTATACTTACAATAAAGCTTAATTTATAAATTAGGTACAGTAAAAGATTAACAGTGACGAATAAAAGTTACATGGATCTGGTCTAGAGAAACCACATTCCTTTCTGGTATTTTCCAAGTAATATTTTCATACTGTGGTTGATTGACCAAGGAAATATGGAAACTATGGAAAGTGAAACTGTGCATAAGGGACTACTTACTGTACAAATGAATCTCTCCCCGTGCAGAGATGTGCAATTCAGAACAACAAAGGACAGGGGTCATAGCAGGAGGCAGAGGGGACTTCTCATTTAGGCCACGTGTCCTCTCTAAGGACATTCCCTCTGGCCCTGGGTGCTTCAGGTGTCAAGATAGGAGAGAGGTCACCACCACACCCCCCCCGAAACCATAGATGCACAGCATTTATAGAAGAGTACAGGGACTGCAGTGGTTTGGAAAATCAAATCTGTCTTATGAATACGTGAAAATCTAAGAACAAATCTATGCATATGGGTATTGAATAAATTAAAAGAATGAAAGAAAAATACCATATATAGAGGTAGAATTTAAAACTGGGAAACTGTACATAACAATGAAGGGAAGATAAGCACAGTCAAGGATAGTCAAAGTATCCTCCAGGAACCAGATTGGAACAGGAAACGTAAAAACATTTCTCATAAATTTCCAAGGTTTTGATCTCCAACTTCTAGGCAGACAATGCAGTGAGAGGTTAGGTAGGGAATCCGTGTGACAAATTCCAAGCCATGTATGCAAGCAGAAACAGGAATCAACTGGGCACGAGCTAGCAGGTGCACAGGGTGCCTCTCAAAAACAAGAAAAGTAACATTCTGAAATAAAAGAAACCATGCCAAATACAAAGACATCCTGACCAATATGGAAAACTACTCTTTGTTCCCAGAGAGTCGTACAGGAGCTTTCGCTGTGGTCCCTGGTAATCTATTTACAATTCTTGAGTTACCTTTCTCCCAGCCTGAGTTCTCCAGCTTTCCCAGAACCAAGGAGCCACACAACACTTCCTCAGCCCAGTGGAAATGGACAAGGCTGTCTTACTAATTTTGCTACATCACACTTACTCCTCTTAAAACACAGCTCATTGTTAGAACTCTGGCAAAGTAATAAAATGCCCCCGGCAACTTCACACATCAGGATTGAAGAGCTTATTTTCTTATTCAAAATAAACCATGGCCTCTCTGCATCTTTGTTTTCGCTTTTGATGTTGCATAAAATTGATAAGAGATTTCAATAAACAACAGGCAGACAATTGCTGGTTTCCCAACACATATTTTAATGTTCTGTGACAACCTCTCATGGTGTAAATAAGGCATACATACTAACACTCATTCAAATTTAAAGACTTTCTTCCTTTATAAGGCATAGGAATAGCATATACAAATGGACCCTTCCATTCCTTGTTTTCTCTCTTGTAGCAGTAAATGTGATATATACGTAGAATGAGTGTTAAATGACCATAGTTATTAACCGTTCACTAATGCAAGTTTAGTGACAGAGCTTATCAAATGCTACACATTCTTTTCAAGTGGACCCTTGTGAAGAGAGCCCCCCCCCCCGATATAGAGTAGAAGGATGTGGAGTGGATCAACTGATCCTGGATCCCAAGGCAGGGGCAAAGATGTGGTCCCGAAGAAAGAACAAAACACATGTGAAATAGTGTTTTCAATAAGGAGCTGTATAAAGAGTTTGTGTTTATTTTTCCTTAAAGAACGCCTTTCCATTTTTTATTAAAATCTAGAACTTCAAGACATACGGGTTTATACTTCATATTTCTGAGAATATTCTAGAAATGACTGTAACTGCTATTGTGAAATACAAAGTGTCCTTTTTGAATGTAGGGCATTGGTTAAAAAGTGGTACAATTCCTAAAGCAATTGTTTCTTTGTTTCTAAAAAATTGAAAATTATCTTTTTTATCAAAAATTATATGTTCCATTAACTTTTAACTTATTATTAAAACAAGGAATAATTATAAGAACAATACAATGGGCTGCAGCATAGCTTCTACTTAGCCTTTCCATATTGTAACAATACATCACAGGTTCTCCACCACTTGCCCTATTTCTTATCTAATTAAGACGACAATTATTGTTATTGTTGTTGATGCTGAACAATTAGAGAGCAAGTTGCATACTGGATGCCTCTTTCCCCCAAATACTTCAACATTATTTTCTGAGAACAAAGACAGTCCTTTTATGTAACCACAGAACAATTATTAACTTTAGAAAAGTGAAATTTAACTGTGCTTCTCTTTGATTTTAAGAACTTAAACATGGTGGCATTGTAAAGCTCCAGTTGAAGGTGAAAATATTTTTTCTCCATCATAACCCACTTTTTTGATTCCTCACTCCAAGGAACCGAGTAAATGCCTTATGAAGGCAAAGACATGTTTTTATTCCCAGATGCCCTGGCACTGCCAGGAAAGCCTATATTTAGTACCTAGGTAGACAGTGCTTGCCAATTCAAAAATTATTCTTCAATTACATGTAACGATTAAATGTCTCCTATGTCTAATACAATAGATGATGTAATTCTAAACTATAATATCAATATGGTTGCTATAACTCATGTATTTGGTACCATGATAGTTGTAAAGAAATACACTGAGCATTTTCTCTTCTATCTATCACCCTTGAACAGTAACCTACATCTTGATTTATTTTGAAATATTCTTGACATTTGTGCCACGGGTTTGGATTTTAACACCCAGGGGTAACACCCCATGATAAGGAGGTTGACATTTTAGGTTGACTGAGGGACCATTTAATGATGTCATCCTTTTATCTTCCCCCACCATGTCAAAAAAAAATATTGTTTAAAAGAAAGCCAAGTCTCTCGGAACTGACTTCTATTAAAATTAATTTTTTAATAACTGCTGGGTTTTATCACTACTTCCCCCAAATGCTAATTAATTCTAACTCTAAACTGTGTAATTATAATACTTCTTCTGAAATACAAATTATCTGGTGCCCCTGGGGTGAACAAGTTAGAATGTATTTCATGTTCCATTCAACAGAGGAAAAACGCTGTTTCCTGGACCATGGTAACAATGTGGCAGCCCCGGCTGGCTCCCCTCCCCCAGACATTTGCAGGTCCCTGTCCTTTCTTCCTCTTTAGCAGGGAGACAGAAGCAGAGCTGACAGTTGGCATCCAGTCAGTTTAATGCCTCTCTCCCTCCATGGGGCTGTGAGGAGCGGTGGCACGCGGGGCTATTTCTGGCCAGGCAGCGCAGCACACGGAGCCTACAGGAGCCTTCACATAGCCAGTGGCCTAAGTGGAAGCCCGTGTACCTGCAGAATGCGAACTGACGTTGCCATGGAAACGGAGCAACTCTTCCTGGTTCTGTCAAAATCCATCTCTCTCTGCGACTAGGCAGGGGTCAGAAAGGAAAGCAACTCCGGTACCAGGGAGAAAATGCGGGAAGGGAGGGACCCCATGGTGCCCCTGGGCGCTGGGGAAATTCGATTGGCCTTTTCTGCTAAGATTCATGCACATTATTATGTTTCTAATCCAAATATCTCACCCCCCCCCTTAGAAATAACAGATCTAGATATTTTATTTATTTTTCTCCAGGAACCCCAAGCCAGCCTTTGCAAATCAGCCATGTGACATTTTTAGGGTCTCCATTTCCTCAGGTGTGACATGAGGGCGACACAGATGATCTCTCAGCCCTTTGTTTTAGTATTTCCAGGATGCTATTTAACATTTTGCTTTTGATTTTAATAGATGTTATTCCAATCTACCTGGAACTAGAACAAATATGTCAAAACAGAATTGGATATATAATAAGAACAAATGAATAGAAACCACAGCGACTCTTTCTGCAGCCCTTTGAGATGCAGTTCTGACATTGTTGTGGACACTGAGCCCTGCGGCTGGCTGCGCAGGAGGGTCAGAGGCATGCCCTGCATGCAGACAGGACTCTGGCTTCCAGTCTGTGGTCACTGGGACTTTGTTCCTGGGTTGGTCCTAGGATTGGCCCAATGCTCTTGCTTTCATTATCTGCTTAGCCCTGTATATGGGTCTGAGAGTGAGCTCCAGCTCACTGTCCCAGCCTCTGAGCCTCTGGCCCTGCTGGACCCTGTGGACTCTGGCTTCACAGAGATGCTGGTGCTTCACACAGAGGATGGGGAACCTTGCTAATGAGTAGTAGTGAATACAGCATGAACAGTCACTATCCCCATTCAATAAGTATCTATGGGTTGATCTAATAGACCTGCAGCATAGGACAACATCATTACTGTGTTCCGACCATTTGCGAGACACCCCGAAGGCCCGAGCTGTGTCCTGCCTCATGATGGGGTGAATGAGGACCGAGTTCAGTCTTCTCCGACCTGAGGTGGTCTGTCTGTCAAAAAGCCGCACAGGTCATCGTGCACATATTTTCATTACAGATGTGCATTTGTGACTGGAAACTTCTATGAAATTTCACTTCATTAAATTGTAGGAAGAAAATTCTTGCATCGTGACATTTATGAAGCTGGTAATTCAACAAAATGTCCAGCTAGCCTTCTATTTCACTCTTTCTAGATTTATTTATGAAATAAATGCTGGTTAGTTTAATGTGTCAAGTAGGCCAGTTTGTAGTTCCCAGTTACTGAATCAAACGCTAATCTAGGTATTGGTATGAAGGTAATTTTGTATTGTGGCTAATATCTACAATCAAACGACTTTCTGTAATGGAGGTTATCCTGGATAATATAGTTGGCCTCATCTGAAAACTGAGCATTCTGGCCTAAATGTCTATGTCCCCCACAGTTCATATGTGAAATCCATACCCTTGAGGGGGAGTTATGAGGAGGTAGGGACTTCAGAAGCTTAGTATGTCACAGGGGCAGAACCCTCGTGAATGGTATTACTACCCTCAAAGAAGAGGCCTGAGAGATGCCCCTTTCTCACTGAGGACAGAGTGAGGCGTCATCTTTGAACCAGGTAGAGGGTCCTCACCAGACGCTGAATCTGTGTTAACTTGATCTTGGACATCCCAGCCTTCAGAATTATGGAAATTAATTTCTGTTGTTTATCAGCCTCTGAGTTTGTGGTGTGATATTTTGTTACAAGGGCTCAAATGGACTGTGACACCCAGAGAAGAAATTCTGCTTCAAGACTATAACATAGAAATCCTGCCTGAACCTGTAGCCTCTTGGTCTACCCTACAGATTTCAGAAAGCCCCACAGTCATGTGAGTCAATTCCTTAAAATCAGACTCTCTCCCTCTCTCTATATGTGTATGTGTATGTGTGTATATATATATGCATGAATACATATATGCACATATATGCCACCCATATACATATTTATGCATATACATATGTACATGTATACGTATATATATGTAACATGGTTCACCTGGGTAACATATATTGAGTTAAAAATCACAGGAATTATCTTGCATCATTCTAGACCTCAAAATTTGTAGCCCTTGCCTCCTAACATAAGTGAATACTCATATTATTTCAGATCTCCCATTTATTAGAAGGCATTTACTCTGAATCAATATGGTGCCTTACTAACATTATATACTTGCTTTAAACTATGTGTGAAGGACATTCCCTTGCAATGTAGGGATTAATTTCCACTGGAATAAGTTCTGGGAGCTGTAAAACTATAAACTTGAAGTTGAATTTCAGTTGCATACTTAAACACCCACATTCAAGAGGCATGTGGGTCAACAGCTGTACCATACACTAAATATCCTCCTTCAAGAGAAAGTGGTTCTACATGATAATTAGAGTAAGTGATGCAGGAGGGGCGAGATTAAATGTAATGCCTCATATTCTGGAAAATACGCTTTCCATGAAAGCATTTCCAAATCAAAGAGTGCCATCCACAGTTTAAATGCATTAAATATTCTTATACTTTCAGAGGTTTTTGAAGTTTAGGGAAAAAAAGACCAACATTAAAGTGAGAATGGATAGAGAAAATATATAGTACACAGAGTATATGAAGCACAACAAACAGTTGTGCTGGAGTTAGTATATAAGAACTGACCTTAAATGGACTTTGTTTGCTTTGCTTCTAATAGACTCATAAAATTTCAAATAACTTACAATCATTTTCTCACTCTGTGGTTTTACAATAATCACACAAGCCCTACTGTATATTATTTTCAACTGGGGCAATTTTCCACTCCAGAGGACATTGATAGTATTTGGAGAAAGTCTTGGCTATCTCCACTTGGTGTGGGAGGATGGGTAACACTGACATCTAGTGGGTGGAGGCCAGGAATGCTGCTAAACATCTTAAAATGCATAGGACCATCCTTCAGCCTCCTAAACTGAAGAATTATCTTGCACCAAATGTCAATGTGCTGAGATTGTAAAACCCTGCTCTGGAAGAAAGCTAGACATAAAAGTACGTGTTTTCCTTTGATATATGCTATATTAAACTGAAGAGGAAGATGAACTACTGATAAAAGCAAGGGCAACACAAGGTAGTTAGAGAGCTGGTACAAACTGAAGAGTCGGGTGTCACGCTGTCCTACTTAGGAGAAGAGCTGAGCAAACGCAGTCCATTTCAGCTCAGTGATCATGTGCTAACTCAAATCGACAAGAGGGAATCGTCGCAATGCAATTTGTTCCACTTGATTATCGTTCATTTTGCTCAACAGGGAATTCAGATTCAATGTCCATGATCATCAACCACGAATCCTACAAAATGTATTTCATAAGAATGCAATGTATGTTTAATGCCTTCATTAATTTGATTTTCCCCTTTTAAAACAATAAATATAGATAACCAAATCTAAGACATGTGAGCTCTTTGGGCTTCAGTTCCTCAGTCTTGAAAGTGGAAAGTTCTGTTTGGTGGCTTTTTAAAACTGGAGTCTATATGCCCTTGCTGACGCTAATAGACATTTTCCATTGGGGAGAAAAATGACAGTGGATATCTATGGTGGATCATGAGCAAAACAAATTTGTCTTCAGGAAGTTATCGAATCTCTGTATCTAAAAAGGGTTTTGATCAAGGCTTTGTATTGCTCAGATGACAAAATTTATAAATGGAAAAATGGTCTCCTCCCTCCTTTTTCCATTCTCAGCCATATCCACTGGATGCCGCCATCTTGGTGTGCAGAGTTGAGAAGGATCCAGTACTCACGGTGGGGAGGAAAGAAGCCAGTGATAATTGTGTATCAGAATGAAGTCAATGACAGCAACAAAAGAACATGTGATGAACCATGAACATTGAAGGACAACAAGGGCAACTCAGTTCCTGGCTTTATGGTTAAATTCCACACAGTGAGCTCCCAACCAAACATTAAAAGACCAGAACTCTGATAAAGGCTTTGCATTATCAATCTTATTGAGCTTAAGACAAGGAACTTTATTCTTCTGTTTGCGTTTCTTAATGAGTTCATGTTTGCAGACACACAGTTATCCTATAACTTTAAAAAAATGCATCATTTCTAGTTAACCAAGGAATAGGATCACAAGCTTCTGGAATGAATGTGCAAGCTAGATTTGATGAAAGGAATGCAGCTTATAACAAAAACTACCAGCACATGCTGTGTTTTAAAAAGTCAGTCAGTGGCATTTGGGGTCCTAAGAAAATTTAAGTCATATGCAACTTAAAGTTAGAATTTATATCAAAAATGTTTAAAAATTAAGTTTTATTCTTCATCTGTTACTTTCTAACATAACCGCACATAAAAATCTAAAATTTAGAAAAGAAACAATAGAGATATTCCAAAACTTATTGTTAGATTATGGAAGAATTCTCTTTCTTCTGTTCCTTCTCTATGTCTTTATTTTTAGATTTTTCCACTAATTTTACTGCACAGAAATATAATAAATATTTGGGGAGTAATGAAGTCCCTCTCCTTTTTTGTGCACTTTAAATATATACAATTTTTATTTGTCAGAATAAATAAATTAACAAACAAAAAACAGTCCAGGATTGACCATGATTCACTGTCTTGGTGCAAGCCCAGCTGGCAGGGGAGATATTGCTAATAATGATGCTCTGTGGGTCAGAGCCAGGGAGCCAAGTGGCTTCCCGCCTGTGCTCCTGGGAAGCCAGCCTTCTCTGCACCACCTGGGCCTTGGGCAGAGCCCGCCTACAGGGTCACTCCTTTAAACCTCCCTGGCAGATGGCTTTGGCCTCTCTGCCCCATGAGGCCCCTTGCCCTGTCATGCTCCACTTTCCCTGGCGCCCCTCCACACACATGCAGCTGTGGCTCTCATGTCCTAGGTGCATCCAGCCACGCTTTGCATTTAGACACAAATGACTCTGTGCATGGCGGGTGGCAAAATGGCCACAATCCTCCATGTCCCCCAGTGTCTGCATCTTTTACAAGAATCTCCTTCTATCAAGAGCCTGAAGCTTTTTCCACTCTAGCCACAAGGGGCAGCTGTGTATGTCACACTGGCCACAGAAGCCTGCTGATCTGCCATGCGCCAAGCCCGGGCTGGCCTGCTAGATGACTGGAAATACCTGCCCCAGTTCTATTGTCTCCTTAACACACAGTAGGACAACCCCGAAGCAAAGCCACCTACCTGACCATTACCTGCTCACAAACGCATGACAGAGACCTTTGAGACCAGAAGACACACCAACTGAGCCCAGTGCAAACTGCCAACCTACAGGATGGCGAGCTATGTAGACAGCTGCTGTTCTAAGCCCATTTGGGGGTGGTTTGTTACACAGTTGTGATGAGCGAGCTATGTCGTTAACATAGACCAAACACATTTGTGTTTTCCCACAGTGTCAGAATTTACTGAATAACGATCAATTCACAAGCTATACCACTTTCATCGGTGGCTCCTCCCTAAGTACTTGTGGGTCACCTGGAAGCCACAGACCAGGCAATCAAAGTTCTTTGATTCCAATCTTAATTTCTAATATCTATAACAATTGAATCACACACTATGCTTCATACAATGATACACACACACACACACACACACATACACACACACACACATAAATGTTGTAGAAAGATTAAGAAAGGCTAAGCAACTACAGGGGTTCAACTGGGAGCGAAGTCCAGAGCAGATACAAGGCAGAGTCACTCTATGTGTTCAGATAAGGGTTTTAATGAACCACTTCTCGCTTCCACAGGGTTGTCAACGCAAGAGTCCTGGATGGCAGTTTCTGAGTGTCAGCCCGAGGGGTCAGGCTGGAGTGGGACTTGCATTATTGCCACACCGTAGGAGAAACGACACTAAGTTAAAGCCCAGGGATGAAGAATCAGAGGTTCTTTGCTGTGGTGCTTTTCCTGGGTAAGTCTCATGACAAGTGACCAGATGATGGGGGTCAGAGTGCCACCATGACCAGCTTGGGAGGCTCCTCCTTCTATGGGTCTCAAGTGAGGGGGTCACATCTGGTGAGGTTGACATGCTTCTGTGGTATTCGTGATATGATTTGGGATGCCCGCATGTCCATGCCCTTCTGATTTAATTTGATAAGTTTGCAGGTGGTCATTATTGGCTAGCACAATTCATTTATTAGTCTGTGCTTTAGGGTTGTGCTGGGTAGTTTGTTTACTTGTACAAACAGGGTATAGAGTCATCCTGCCTCAGAACTTGGACTCAAAATGGATTAACTCATGGCAAACTACTGCTTTACAAAAGGGAGTGTCTCAGAGCTAGACACAACCTGAAACCTGTTGTTCTATATAGCATGGACTATCTCAGAGCACAGCACAGCCCGCTCTCCACAGCAGTGATGCATAACTGATACCCCCTGGAACAAACACAATATAAACCTCTCATTGTGCAAGCTTCTGCTGCTGTTGCTACCAGTGCGAAGGAAACAGAGAGCCCACCCCTGCCTACAAAGGAGGATCGTATGTGAAATCCTGAGATATAGACCTCGTGTGTGTCCTCCTCTCTTTCTCCCTGAAGACTGCACTCCTCAGAGCTGCGGAGATCGGAGCTCATGCCTCCCATCATCTCCAGGTGCTCCAATCTGTAAAGTGACAGCCTGGCAGCCCTTCCCCATCATGGTGTCTCAAACTGTCATGGCCCCTTTTCAAAGCTCAGTGCCAAAAGCAATCCTTTCATCGCTGGACTGCTTCCACACCCAGGACCAAAGTGTTTCCACAAGCTCCTGTTGGTGATTTTATAAATTTCATTGATTTAATTTGACAAAGACTTCCACGATGTTAGCACAGCTACAGCCTCAGTCCTGGGCTATATTTAATGGGGAGATTCATGAATTCATTTTGTGTTGGATTCTATTCCTTCCTCTCTATGGCTCAAGTGGTCTTATTAGTTGTCTTATTTCTTAAGAAAAAGTAAGAAAGAAAGACTCCCCCATTCATTTCAGGACTAAAGTAGTCTCTCTGAGAGCATGGCTTCCACCATGGGCTCTATTTATAATATTAATTTCTGGTCTCTGTTATTTTACTATACATAGTTAGGGTGTATAAAATGGTTTTATAGATAAAATATGCATAGCCATCACCCTGTATTGTGTAGCATAGCGCTGATTTAAAAGATTCCTTTGCAGTATATGGTAGGTGGGCTCTTCCTTAAATAAAAAGAACCGGTTCTGCCAGTCTTCATGCCTGTGGCACTGTTGGCACCACTGCCTCATATTGCTGGTGAGCAGTACATGCTGGTGCCTCGTTTTTCTAAGGAAACACTCCATTCTCTGAGGGCACAAAGGTTGGGCGGGTGTTCTCGGATATCTCTCCCCTTCTGCTGTAAGGTACTTTGCATGCTCTTTGCCTGCGCTCCCATGTGGGAAGTTAGTGTCCCTGCTTTCAGAATCCTGGATAACAGAGGGTGTAGTCATCACCAGTCAGCAGCGGAAGGAACAGAGACCCTACACAAGTGGAGTTACAGACGTGCATTCTTGTTGGCTATGTTGAGGTTTTCCATTTTCAGACCCTCCTCTTTCTCAAAGCACTCTATGCCATCCGGCTTTGGGAAGGGTCTCCAGTAAGAAAGCTTTTCACCATCACCCCCTACCCCAATGCCAAGAGGCACTGGCATGCAGCTGTCACTAGTTTGGGAAGTTGCCATTAAAGGACAGGGTGGGGTTTCCTGGCGGCTGCCATATAGATTTTTGCCTTTGCATGGGAATTACATGGGCTCTAATATTAGCTTGTGTTAACTAGGAGCAACCTTATCTGCAAAGCCTTAGATCCTTACAATGCCTTCCAAAGCCACATGGGTCTCCTTAATACTTGATATTTGGTAGCCCAAAGGGCTGCATCCTAGTCCCCAGAGACTGTCCCCTTCTCTCTGACAATGGATATAGCACAGTGATCTCCCTCACATCAGCACCCACCAGGACCCAGATCTCATAGGACAAGAAATATTCTACTTAAATTTCTAAGTGTGTCCAGCCCTTTCAATATAAAAGAGTTGTAAGAATAGTGCGGACATATCTCTGAGTTTGAAAACAATATTCATCAACACCCGAGAATCTCCCTTTCTTAGAGGAAATCTTTCATTATAAAATATCACCTATCACTTTAGTATCCCTTTTTCTTCCCTTTCAATATGCAAACATGAAGAACTTTCATTTATCCAAAAACACACAGCCACAGGATGCAGTGTCTTATGCACACAGTCTTGTGATTTTTTCCCTCTCCCAGTGCTCCTAGCAATACTTTGAAGAAACGATTTCTATATTATAGACATACTGTTTGAATTCTGAGCATGCTATTTATTTTCAAGAGATGGCTTCATATGAGGAAGAAATAATAAGAGCTAATCATCCTTTCACAATTGCCCTGGACCCACTTCTTGGCAGCTTTCTGGTTCAGCTTCCCACTTCCGCAAAAGCAGCTTGACCAAAACCAGTACACTAGACTGTGATGGCTGTGAGACACAAATTCAGTGGAAAGAAGGTGCCCTTGACTCATCCTGATGTGGCTATCTCTTTAGAATAATGTCTCTTAAGCTGAAACTGAAACTCCTCTTTGATGGTACAAACAAACATGGCAGGCTGTTTCTCCATATGACTTACCTTGGAAAACAATGGGATGGGTTGAAAAAGCCTTTGAAATGGACCAGAACAGAAAGAGTTCTCAGCCCTTTTGTTGACCAGTGTCTACGAGTTATCTATTGGGAATTGATTCCAGGTACCCCTTGGCTTGTTTTTACACTAAAAGTGAGCATCTGGCCTATTCTGTGTCATGACAAGAAAATCCAGTCATCCACATTCCCCATGTAGGAGGACCCAAGTGCTTGGCCAAGTTACAACTGCAAAGAACCTAAAATAATTTCTATCTGACATTGAAATCCTCTAGGAGAAAATATATTTTCTCATATAGAGAGAGTCTCCCCTGTACCTGGAAACCCTGGGGACACTCAAATTCAATCCATGGAATATGGAGGCCAAAGTCTCTCATCCTCTGTGCTAACTAATAGGGAAGCCACCACATGCTCCCTACCTCCTCTCTCTCACTTTCCCAAAACCCACAGTTACCCCAAACTATTTGGTCATCTGCCAGGCAATCTCTCAGCTTTGCCTGTCCTCTCTGACCACTGTCCTCTGCCTTGAGCTTCCCCTGACACTCGCCTGGACTATGGTTCAGGTTGCCCCACTTCCGTTGCAGAATGAAAGTTAACATTGCAAGTGTGATTACACATGTCCCCAACTAGGACCTCTCTGCTTCTCCTCAATGCAAATAAGGTCATTTCTGCAGCCCGAAGGATACTTCAAGTCATATCTGGTGGGGACATCTGCGGCCCTGACATTGCCTAGAGTCCTCCTCCCCATCCCCCAGGCTATTGTCCATCTGGCTCCCCCTCTTCCTGGCACACTGCCCATGCTGCCATTCCTGTATCACTCCCAAACCTTCCCCAGGCCTCAGTTTACCTTATTTTATGCTTCTACTAGTACTTAAGAAAACAGCCGTGTAAATTGAATAACTCCAAATCAATGCCGTGTTTTGAATGCTTTATATAAAAAGGTCATATTTCACTTAAAGAAGTTTCTTTAAAATTCACACTAGTGGAAAAAACTAAAAATGAACCCCAAAGCTGATAAATAGACTAAAAAATATAATGATAAATATCAGATAAGACAGCTTCTGTTTTCAGTTAAAAAGAAATCTTATCCCTCCTTCCAAACAAATTCCCTGAACTCTTTTATGGCAGAAACCACCTGGGCTCTCATCTGGGTGACAGAGATACCTGCTGAACAAGCTGACACATGGATCCCTGGACACGAGGAGACAAGCAGAAACAACACGTGAGCAGGTAAACATGTAGTGTGTTCAGCCATGATGAAAGAAAGGGAGGGGTCATGATCTTAGACATAGTGTTTAGACAGGCCTCCCTCATCAAGGGTACATAAAGTTGTTGTGTGGGACCAAAGGAAGTAGAGAAAGGTGGTTGTGGGCAATGGGCTGTGCTCTTGAGAGAAGATGGCCAAGAGCATGCTGAGAAGGTGATGTGGGAGCAGATGGACAAAGGGAGAGCCTGTGGGCATGGGGAGGAAGAGCATTCCTGGTGGAGATGCCTACAAATAGGATGGCCTGGGTGAGAGTGTGTAGAGTATGCAGATACACCCAGAAAGTGCTCAGGCTGAGCTGAGTGTGTGTAGGTGCATCTCACAGGGCCCTGTGGAGCACGTGAGGGCCTCAATTGGCCATGTTGCAGCCAGAAAAAAGCCTGGATGTGCATGTGTGTTAAAAGAAAGAACATCAGCCCAGCGTGGTGGTGTATGCCTGTAATCGCAATTCTTGGGAGGCTGAGACAGGAGGATCACAGGTTTAAGGCCGATTCCAGCAACTTAGTGTGACCCTGTTTCAAAATGGAAAAAAAAAAGAGATGGGGGTATAGATCAGAGGTAGAATGCCCTTGGCTTCAATCCAAGGTACCAAAAACAAAACCTGTGATTTGATTTGATTGACTTCACAAGGTTAATGAAGAAATAAAGAAATATCTCACTTGTAGCTGATTAGCAAGAGCAGAGAAACAGTAAAAAGAGACTTTGGGCCGGGCGTGGTGGCGCACGCTTGTAATCCCAGTACTTTGGGAGGCGGAGACCGGAGGATCCAGGTTCGCGGCCAGCCTCTGCTCTCTTTCTCTCTCTCTCTGTCTCTCTCTCTCTCTTTCCCTGTCTCTCTCTCTCTCTCTCTCTCTCTCTCTCTACCTAGTGAGGCCCTCTGCAACTTCGTGAGACCCAGTTTCAAAATAAAGTATAAAAAAATAGGGCCAGGGGTGTAGCGCGGAGGTAGAACGCCCCTGGGTTCAATCCCCGGTACCGCAAACAAACAAAAAAAAAGAGACTTTGGGGATCCCAACATTGTTTCAGGACATTGTAAAAACAACACATGGTACCCCATTGCCTTGGCTTACTCATGATCAAAACTATTTTCAGATATCTGTGTGTGTGATTGATCCATGTGGGTGTGAATTCACATAAATATAATTTTTAATATTATATTTATTTAATATATATTTATTTAATATATATTTAATATTATATTTATATAATATTATATAATTATATATATATTAAATAATTATATAATATATAATATTATATAATTATATATTTATATAATATAATAATTAATTATACACACAGAGGTGTAGTATTTTAAATATTCCACAATCTTATTAGAAATCGGTTCTTTCTCCAGCATCCTAATTAAATATCTGAAGCACAGAACTTATTCAAATATTGAGCACTGTTAAAGGAAGTGAATCTACCTCTCCATTCATTTTCCCCTTCATCGCTCCATCTGTCCATCCATCCATCAGTCTGTCTGTCCATCCATTCATCTCTCTGTCCAGCTGTCCATCCATTCCCCCATCATAAGTTCATCTGTGTATCCATCCGTCCATCCATCCATCCATCCATCCATCCATCCATCCATTCATCTCTCCCTCTACTTAGGTTTGAAAATAAAGTCCTAAGACCTATTGAGGTGACTAGAGAATAGAGTTTAACTTCCTGAACTGAGTTCCCTGAAATTAATTCTTTCAATTGATTTTGATAAATCTTTCCTTACTGACACTTGATACAAGTGCAAGCTTATTTTAAAGTGCTTCATAATATTTTAAAATTTACTTGAACTAATTAGCATCTACTTCATTTCTATGGCAGCTCAGAAGTTTATAGACTAGCAAGTAATAGCAAAATTCCAATGTTCTGTGTTTAAAATAGAAACTTAAGCAGGCACCCGAATGTTTTTATCCATTGAAATGAGGATATTCCCAAGTTATAGTATGTGAAAATTTTTATGAAAATTGACTTTTATGACTAGAATAGAAAATTTGACCCCAGGTGGCAAAATCAATTCATATTCCTTTTGACATTTTCTAACCTTGGAATTTCTCTAGGAGCAAGCAGCTGTATAAAGATGATATTCTTGGATATTAATTATTTCGAGTAGTTTCCACTGGGGGAAAAAAGCAAATGTCATTTGTGACAGTTCAGAAGAAAGTCAAGGTTTTTCTTCCTCTTGTATATCACAAAAGGAAAAGTAGGAACAGCAACTAGAAAATGCACACATCTCCCATATAGCTGAAGGGGCCGCCCCGCATCTCCAGCAGACTACAGGTGAGAAGATGTGTAGGTCTCCCTCAGGTGGAAACCCATGGAGCCTACAGGCATCTCCCCAGCTCTCCTTTTTCATCCATGGGGCGATGGCATTTGTCACTGAGTGTTCATTTTTATGAACATATTTCATGAGCTACTTCCTTGAATAATATTCTTGTCATTGGAAGAGCGTGGATCTTGCTTGCTAACTAGGACAATGGTATATAGGACTGATGAGCATTTTCAAAATGTTTTTATCATATTATCCAGTATGTTTATATAAAGTAATTAACCCAAATCATTTTGTGCATTACCTATTTTAATTTCATCTATTAATTTTTTGCCCTTTGATTTAAAAACCATGGTGGATCATTGGTGGCTATTTCTACCAACATTATCTCTGGAGCCATCATAACGCTGTAATTGGGGGCTGAACTTATGTGGAATTGTCTAATAGAAGATAAGAAAAATAGAGAGCTCTAGCTTGAGGGTAGAGAATGGACTTTTGTGATGGACATAGCTGATTTGACTCATTTCCCCAAGAGGTGGTTAGGGTTAATTAAGAGTATACCCTGTGATAACAGGTCACTGGGCTCCCATGCTGATCTGAGACCCACTTCCTATCTGACCTGTGTATTTACTCACATTCTTGTGCCTAACTATCCTCAGTCCTCAATGATACGTCATATCTTAAAGTCTTTGGGGATAATTAAATGAGATAATGCATACTGAAAGGCTTAGAACAACACTTAACACAGAGCAACTGCTAAAAAAAACTGTTCACTTTCTCCTTATTATAAGATGCAAGAACATGGGCAATTTTCCTAGATAAATCCATAAATCAAGCAAAAATACAGAGTTAGGGTAATGTTTAAGTGTGATAATATGATTTCCCGGCAAATTTGTTCCACTGTATCTTAACAAGCATTAGTTTCTTTCCAAACTTTATTCCGCATTTACTAATCAGGACATGAAATTTATGACGTTTGGTGGAGTTAAAATTATTAGCACCATGACTACCATGGCTCGCAAATAACTTTCAATATGTGCTTTTCTAAAAGATATTTGTCTCATTTCTTAATACACATCAATGGAGCATCTCACATGTACCAGGCACCGGGCTAGGTGCAGGGGATAAGGGATGGATAAGAGCCAGCCTTTGCCCCTTGAGAAAGGTCAGAGTCTAATGTGAATGACAGGCATGAAACTACATAACCCGCTAACAGGTGATGGGTCTGATGGTAGACAGAGGCCCCAGGTTCCTGGAGACCCCTATGCAAGGCGAATAATTGGGCACGAGTTAGCCAGGGGAGATCTCCAGACAAGTGAACCAACCAGACTCATCATGATTTGGTAGAGAGACGTTTACCTGGTTGAGAAGAGTTTCTGGGCAAGAGGCTGGAGCTGAGATCTGTGGTCAGCTCTGCAGGCCACTAAAGCAGTCTTCATCCCCACATCCCATACAGCGCAGTTGCAAGACAGGGTGTGCCTAACACCTGGCAGAGCTGACAGAGATCTCATGCTGCTATAAGCTGAGTTTAAGGTTGAACATTTAGTCAAAGGCAGAAAAATGGTAAAAGCAAAAATTAGCATTTTCTACTTCACCAATTGAGAAGAAGTGGAGAATGAGTTCCCACCAAGCTGGCTGGGACAACTTATAGTTGAGTTATGCCCACCTCCCAAACTCATATGTTGATATCCTCAACCCAGCATCTCAGAATATGACCTTATCTATAGGAAGGGTCTTTACAGATATCATATTAAACCACCTAAGATTCCAAGACCGGATCCAGAAATGAGCATCACTTTTCAGAAACTAACTGAAAAACTAAACTCTAAGAAACCTAAAATTATTCTTTAATTGGTGACATCTAATGCCACAGAATAAAATGAATGGAGAAGAATACCACCCTCTATGGTTGAACTGCATCCCTGCCTCCCCACCAACAAATTCATATGTTGACATCCCAATCTTCATGTATCCTAGCCCTTATTTGGAAATAGAGTTGGCAATCATGTTAATTAGATGAATGAAATCACCGTGGATCCCAAAACAATAGGTGTTCCTATGGCCATGGGGGATTTGGATGAAGAAATAGACACATTAGGAAGAACCTCATGAGAATAAATGCAGAGATCAGGATGAGGATGCTACAAATCAACAAACACTAAAAGGCCAGAAAACCCCAGATGCTGGGCGAGGTCAGGAACAAATTCCTTCTTAGAGCCCCAGAAGGAACCAGCGCTGTCCACGCTCTGATCTCAGACGCGTGGGCTCTAGAACTATGGGACACTCTGTTGCTCCAGCCACTTGAGAGCTGTATTCTGTTACAACAGCCCTAACACAGTAACCCACTCCCCAAGCACTGTCACATTATACGAAGCGGTCCTCTTTCTTTCATGTGGCTTTGTGGGTCCTTGAAGTGGGGCCCAGGTGGTATCCACCTGTGGATCTCATATAGAGTGCTCAATAAATAGTCAATAGGAGACAGGGAGTGAGCTGCTGAAGAAGAGAGTGAGCAGTGGGATGGATGCTGTGTTTGTCCAGTACTGAGCAGAGCTGGGCCCCAGCATGGTGGTAAAGGTCTGCTTGAGAGTCGTGTGGTCAGGGATAAGCCCTCCACCCTCGGTCATTCACCCTGGAGAGTCCTCCCACCTCCTCCACCACATGCTCAGTGAAGGGAGGAGTGTTTAGTGCTCCTTCACTTCCAGGTGAGAGAGATGATAGGATCTGTATTAGGTCCAAAGAAAACCACAAGGAACGTCCCCACAGGAGGGTATTACATGTACCAGGATGGCTCCATCAACCCTTTGCTGTTCTACAGGACCTATGCTGCTGTTCCCAACCAAAATGTGCCACTGTCCCAAATACGTTCCTCACTATAACAACCACAAAACCATAATATATCTGTTTTAAGTCATGTGGAATATATCCTATGTTCTGAAAATAATTCCAATTTCTCTATTTTCATGCTAACTAGAATTTGGTCCAAACCTAAAAGAGAGAAAATTTTAAGTATAAAATGAAAACTTGCTTTGGTGCGGGTCTAACTTTCTGTGTTTGCCATACTATGAATTCTGGAGCAATGATTTTGTTTCATTTTTCTGTTTTGTTTTTTCCCTAAGTGCAATTCTTGGACCACCTGCTATTAAAATCATCAGGGATGTTGTTTTTAAGTTAGATGTGTGGCCCCTTAGACTTGCTCAGTGAGACTGGGAGCAGGGACCACAGCGGGTGGGTGGGGAAGAGGTAAAGGACAGTGACCCACATCAACTGCCCAGGTGCCTCAGATGCAATGAAGTTTGAGATCTACTTCTCTGGGCTCCATCTTTCCTACATAAGGCCAAGTAGTGGAGGATGAAGATAATATTAAGGTTATGAATTCACAAACTGAGGAGAAAGATCTGCCCTTGATAGGAGAAAAAAAAAATCCAAACTTTTTAGCTCAGGATTTGGGATCAGGAAGGAACTTCCCTGATCACAGCCCAATGACTGCTGAAAGAGCCCAGGTGCCTTAGGGAGCCCCCAGCCTTCCACAGGGAGAGCCTGGACTCCAGGTGCCCACACGGGGTCAGCCGGAGCATCTCTGAGATTTTCTGTTAGAATATTGGGACTTCAAGTGAGATTTTATGTGCTCGCTTTGGCAGCACATATACTAAAATTGGAATGCTATAGAGAAGATTAGCATAGTCCTTGCACAAGGATGACATGCAAGTTCGTGAACTATTCCATATTTTTAAATAAAATAAATAAATGAGATTTTATTTGACATCGGTTTTATCTCTTAAAAATTAGTTTAAATCACACCAAGAGATGTTGCATGCAGATATGAATGTATCGCTTTGAATCATGCTCTGATATATAATTATTTGGCACCAATAAATTCTAAGAAAAAGAAAAGTTTCAAAGCCTACAGCCATTCAAAAACAAATTAGAGTCCATTGGATGGGATGTGGCTAAAATCACCTGTAATTAGTGACAGAGATGGAGCAAGGACTTGGTTTTCTTTCCTACCAATAACTGCTTTTCATGGGATGTGAAAGGATGTTATAATAGTCAACTGTAAAAAAAATCAATTCATGAGATTTTGCCAAAAGGAAAATATGGCTTAAGTACGTATACTTAGATTAAGGCACATTTACTATATATGGACATAACCCAGAGAATTCCTGATGTGCCTTATTTTACCTGCTGGCTTTCTTAATTTAAAATTATTTTTCTGTTTATTTGCAGATATTTCATGTCCCCATTTTTCCCCAATGGAAAAATATGATAAAAGAGACTCTGTTCCTTATGTGC
The DNA here is from genome assembly GCA_004027185.1 of Glis glis. Taxonomy (NCBI): domain Eukaryota; kingdom Metazoa; phylum Chordata; class Mammalia; order Rodentia; family Gliridae; genus Glis; species Glis glis. The sequence continues at coordinate 36,757 of PVJS01009966.1, forward strand.
ACAGTACCTATAATTTTCGTGTAGATGACCGTGCAAATCTTTTCTGTGGAGTTGCATTTTACATTTAGGTATGCTCTATGTCCATCTGTGATCCATTTTCAGTGTCATGTTACAATTTATGAGTTCTTAAAGATGATCAACTGATTATCTGCTGTCAGGAGTATGGGCTTTTCCTTCTACATTTGATGTCTGCTTGCCTCTCACTCGCATGCACCACCAAAAAACAGAAGGCAAGAAATGGTGCATTCATGAATCCATTCACTACACATTAATTAAGGACTGTCTGGATTCTCAGAAGGTAAGATACAGATCAAACGGCAATTCCTCTAAGAAGCCTCTATTGATTTCCAGGTAGAACTGATTTATCTCTCTCCCCCAGTCCCACAAAACTCAGTGATTCTATTTTCACACACAGCACACTCTTCTTCATGTCCATATCAATTACTCACCTCTATGTCCCTCCACACCCCCACACACTGGCTCCTGAGCTTCCGGAGTGGGAGAACCATGTTTGATATCCTCTGTGGTTCTGCTCTCTCTAAATATGGCCATTGTGAGATGCTTAGTAAAGGAGCCAACAAACACAATTTTCTAAGATATAAGAACTCAGAAAATGTAAATCACAAAAAGATTGGTAATAAGCCGGGCATAGTGGAGAACACATGTAATCCCAGTACTTGGGAGGCTGAGACAGGAGGATCGCAGGTTCGTGGCCAGCCTTGGCTACTTAGTGAGGCCCTCCGCAACTTAGTGAGACCCTGTTTCAAAATAAAGAATAAAAAATTGAGCTGGGGATGTAGCTCTAAGGTAGAATGCCCCTGGGTTCAATCCCCAGTACCACAAAAAAAAATTGGTAATAAACAACATTTACAAAAAGAAATAGTCTGCCCCTCAAACCATTGCCCCATATTTCCTTTGCTTGGTATTAAAATACCCTAAAAGAATAGTTCATCCTTTCTGTGCAGCACTGTTCATTTTTGGTTCCATTCTAATCTGTGGTCAGTCCTGTCACTCAATCAACAAATAATACTGAGTCAACCCAAGCAACCACAGAAATGAGATATTTTATTAAAATAAATAGAATATTAAAATATGAAATATTAAAATGATAATGTTATATGCATATATGAATGTACTGCTATGAATATTGCTATCAGGCACAATTATAATGCACCAATAAAATTAAAAAATGGTAAAAGTGGCTGGGCATGGTGGTGCACACCTGTAATCCTAATACTTTGAAGGCTGAGACAGAAAGATCACAAGTTGGAGGCCAGCCTCAGCAACATAGCAAGACCCTCAGCAACTTAGCAAGTCCTGTTTCAAAATAAAAAATAAAAAGAAAGGGCTGAGGGTGTAGCTTGGAGGTAGAATGCTCCTGTATTCAATGTCTAGTACCAAACAAACCAACAACAAAAATAACACAATGGAAGTACTAGAAGAAAATTCAGTTGTATATCCCTAAATGTTAATGAAAAGGAGGCCATGCCATACAACGAAATATTAGTGAATGGTATTATTTTATAGGCTATTGTTATTGTTATTTTGTTCATCTCTGTTTTATGCATATTACAAAAGGAACATGTAAAATTTTTCAATAAGAAAAAGCACTTCACATTACTATAATCTAACTAGCTAGAAGCAACCACAATGGACCCTATGTCAATATTTACATTATGACAGCCTTTAGTAGCAGACAAGATCTAAATATTTATTTGGAACAAGACCTAAGTAGAAGGTAAATTTACAACAAAAATAGTGTACATGCTAGTTAGCATCAGATATTCTAAATATGTAAGAACACATTGCAAGGCTTAAATTCAGTGTAGTCATAGCCAGGACTCCTTCATGAATTATTATATCATTTCTTTTGGTTTAATCTACTTTCTAAATTGAAAGTTATTTTTTGCTAATTAAATGAATAAAGGCTTTTACAAAGCTGCCTGCTACATTATATAAAAATATATGTGATTTTGTAAATTTAAAAAGACAAACACACACACACACACACACACACACAGAAAATATAAGACTTAATGCCAGTGTTTTGAATGTTGTGATATTATTAAATCTATTGAAATGAACCCTAATAAATCAATAAATAAGATTATTCTTAAAAAAGAATCATTTTTAGTATATTGATGTCCAAAAAGACTTGGAAGAAATTCATCCAAATTCAGTAATACTTATTTCTCTGAAAGTAATAGAAAGTGGTTATTAGAAATACACTTAAATTTATATTTTCTTTGGATTTGGTAGATGTCACACTGTACAGAAGAGTGTTTGATAAATAGTTTTAAAGTGTGCCTCTTAAAATAATAGGAATAGTTATGGGATAACTCTGTAACCCTAACATTTAACAGAATGCCACCTGCATAGATGAGTGACTAGAAGGAAGAAAGTAGCAGGCAGAACACATCGAAGGTGGAGAACAAACACTCGCTGGATGTTTGAAGAAGGGAACCTCTTTTCTGAAAACACATAGCATGTTTGCCGCATGTCCCTTTCATTGAGACCATCTGTCTAAGAGTTCTTCATCACCTAACTGGTTTCCAAAGCAATACTTGCTTCTTCAGGATACATAGGATGCTTCAAAAATAAACATGTAATCCCCAAAAGGAAGAGCTTAAGGCTCCTTATAGCCATGGCTGGAAATGACCCACTCAACATGAATTTGAAGCTGCAGTAAAGGAACATTTTTGGGGTTCAGAACACCACATGGAACACATCTGGAGGCCTAGTGTCTCCTGCCACGCGATGCAGAGATCAGATCAATGGCTTTCAAACTGTGCTCAGGGCTCACTGTCATGGTGTGAGTGTCCTCCACCACACTCCAAATCCAGATGTTGCAGTCCTAACCCAAGAGGGGAAGGTATTAGGAGAGGAGCCTTTGGGAGTTGATCCCCCTCCAGGCTCACACACATTTCAAAGAAGGCCAGTGTGTCCTGAAAGTTCTGTTTGGGGAAGAGTAAACCCCAAGGGGTGGGATTTGGGGATTCTAGAGCAGAGACAGTGAGCAGAGAGCCATGGCAGAGCCCATGGTGACTTTGGGATCTCAACCCACCCAGGCAGGAGTCTGCAGCATTCCCTTGGGTCTAGGGACAGTTCTGGGAAGGGCCACTGCCAAGTCAGGGACATGTCACCAGTATGCTGGGCAGCTCCCTCTGGCTGGAGTCAAAATGCAAAGTGGCCAAGGGACAGCAGATTCTGGTTCTGACAGATCTAGATTCAAATGACCCTTGGCCAGCAAGACTTCCCAGCCTCAGTTTCCAAGGGAGGATAACGGGGTGATCAGACCCACAGGGCAGGGCGTAGCCTTCCTTGAACCAAGCTGCTGACACAGAACAGTGAATGAACGGGGTCTCCCTCCCCTGTCCATGCACAGGCCTCAAATGGCCACATCTCGTAGGGTAGGGTTTTCATATTCCTCTGACATGCTACCCATTTGTAACAAAATCTGCAGACGCCATTCCTAATGTTGGATTTGTGACTCGTGGAGTATTTGCTGGGACCAAGTCACCGCTGGCCTCTCCCCAAACCCATCTAGAAAAAGAGACATGAAGCCGGGTCTTGTACTTCAGGGGAGGGTAGGTGAGAAGTTCACTTTGCTAGGGTGACAGGGGCTGGCATGGGAGCATGGAGGGTCCTCCCTGGAGGCCAACACCCACTGTGGAGAGGCGGACCCACAGCATTTTTCCTGAGGTCTAAGTCAACCCCAACCAGATACCCCCATGACATCAAGCGAAGCATCCAAAACGGAACCCAGCTCTTGCTCAGAGTGGAGTCTGTGCATCCACTCTCTGCCTCCAATCCTGCAGGGCCCAGGGAGGACAGCCCAATGGTTAGAGACTGTCACATCATTGCTGGGGTCATGGTCCAGCAATATCCAGAGTTCCTTTTCACCACACAGCCCCACACCATGCCGTCCTGATCCCTCTCGGGCGCGTGCTGTCCTGAGGTCCCAGTGCAGGCAGCTGAGGGGGACGCAGAATGGTGGCTTTCCATCAAATTGCCTGGGAGCTGTCCTGCGTGCCGCGCATCTCCTGGAGGCACCCGAAAGCGAATTCCTCAAAAGCCGAAGGCAGCCGGCTCCTTTAGCAGCCCTGGGATTCTGCTGTCAGGCCGCATGAAAACCATTCTCCTCAAGGTTAAAAATTTAATGCACTGTTTACACACTGGAGCAAAAAGGGGTTTGCATAATTAATAGAGCACCGACAACCCAGAGATGGAGCACAAAGTCCATGATGAAGGGGTGAGGGGAAGAAAGGCTTGAAGGGGAAGAGGAGCCCTCCTGAGTTGCCCTGCACACCAGCAGAGAGGTCAGTGGAACTGGAGGCAGGTGACGGAAGGAGCCACCAGCTTCCAGCCCCACGTCCCACAGCCTCAGCAGCGGAGTCCTGGACTCAGTTTCCAGCTCAACACTTCTGTGTCCTTCAGATGTGCCTGGTGTAGGCCAAGCACACTTACCATATCGGTGCACATCCTTGGCAACAACGGAATGTCCTGGCTGGGAGAGGCTGGGAGTCCGGAGGCTGCACGTGCACCCTCCCTACCACTGCAGATGCTGCAGGCACCCTGCAGCTACCGCCCCCCCCAAATTAGGAGGAATTCCTTGGCGTGTCATCAGCAAGGGGTGCGCTCAGCAAAGGCAGCCTGGCATATGGTGTCTCCTGTTTTTAGTGGCAAGTGGCGTGTGAGCAGAGCGGGGAGGAGCAGGCAGAGAGCCGGTTGGCTAATCGCTCCCCGGTGCTGCACCCTCAGGCGGAATCATATTACTTTATGCAGATGAGTTCATAACAGTTCCTTCAACTCGGCTTTTATATAAAAAAAGCACCAGCTCCTCTCACAGCAGCGTCAACAGCCACCCGAGGGCCTGGCGCTTTACAAGGCGAGTGTATTACTATTTAAAGACAAGCTTTTAGCTGAACATCAGCGCTGCCTTCAGAGTTTAATTACCGCCCTCCCCATGGGGCCCAATGAGCCATCCACTCCTCCCAAGGGGGTTCTGCTGGCGATGATCTTTAACTAAGTAAGTAAATGCTAAACCTGCTCCTCTTAAAGCGCCCTCCTCTGATTTCCTGCTCTGCGTCAGGATTGCAGGTGACTGGTAATGAGCCATTGATTGAGAAGCCCGGGGTCATTAATTACCAACTGGAAATAAACTGGTAGAATACATATCTGCAATATATATAATATAGAATATATAATATCATATATAAATATATTAAATTTATATTTCTTTTGAATTACCAGGGAAAGGGCTCAATAGGAGGAGCAGGGTCCAGAACCCATTTGCGATTTTACTATAGCAGTCATTTAATTCTGACACCAAGTGAGGGCCTGCTCCTCTTAACTCTGTTCTCAATTCACCTGGTTGGGTGGAATATGTATTTGGAAGGCCAAGGCAGCAGCTTCTCCACTTCATGGTCATCCTTAAAGTAAGCCCTTTCTTCCCAAGTAGGCGAGACTTCCAAATATACAATCTTCTCTTAGAAAATAGATTGCCATGTCAAGAGTAGTACACTGTTGCGGGCCTTGTTAGTCATCAGCTTTGAGGTCACCTCGGTCCGGCTTGGGAGGCGCACAAACCACCCACCCAAGTGGAGATTTCTGCATGAAGACAAATCTCCAAAGACCAAATGAGACTGATAAGCAAAGCCCCTGACAACTTCCTTGTTTACCCGTTCCTTCCCTGATTCATCTGTGACTACCCTGATGTTTTTCCCTGACTCACTCCATGACTGCTTTGCTATCTCCTATGATTAGTTATTCTTACAATGTTTTGGTTATAACTCTCAATAAAAGTGGGACACTGATGGAAGGAAGGAGAGAGAGAAGAGATATCTCTTCTCCTTCCCGGCCTCCTCAGATCTTGTCATATTGAATCCGTTGTCATTCATGTGAGAGACTTCTCATGAATCAATCAACATCAACACCATCCGCAACAAATAGTGCCGCTACAGTACACATTGAAATCTTATCTGAAATTGGTCCAGAGAGAAAAAAATCTAGCTCATTTTCCAAGAGCCATGAAAGAACTGAAATAGGATATACATAAAAAATGTCAGTCAGGCATGGTGGTGCACGCCTGTAATCCCAGTACTTGGGAGGCTGAGACAGGAGGATCGTAGGTTCGAGGACAGCCTCAGCAAGTAGGAAGACTCTCATCAACCTAGCGAGACCCTGTTTCAAAATAAAAAAAATAAAATAAAATAGAGCTGGTGGTATAGCTTGGAGGTAGAATGACTCCGGGTTCAATCCCCAGTACCCCCCCAAAATGTCATTTATCTTGTTGTTCTGAAACAATACCAAAAAAAATATGCATACATTTAATGTGTATTGAATATTCTCAAGGTGTTGACTATGCTCCAAATAGGCCAAGGTATTAAAGTTTTGCTCTAGAAAACTCCAGCAGAATCTTCAGTCATCTACCTTGAGATTTCATAAAGTTACCCTGGTTGTGAGGCTCCCCCCACCTATGTGGATAAAGACAGCAGCTGAGAAGGAAGTGGTGGTCTTTATATCCTTACACCAAAACTAAAAATATAAAGTTTCCTCCAATGTGTATTGAGTCAAATTGGTTGCATATTTAGTTTAGTGTAGGCAACCCTGTTGAGGTACTGAGGACCTGTGAGCAGGTGCATCCTAGGTACAGGAGACCCATGACGTAGTGGTCTAGTCCTGCTTCTTTCCTTTATATGATGTTACATTTTGGGAGGAGTTAGCCTACAGATTTAACAGGAAGGCTGACTCCGTTTTACAAACTCTTGATAACCCTGGCTTAGCAAATGGCTGGGTGAAGCGGTAGAGAGGCACAGGTGCCATGAGACTGATACATTCCCATCTGAAAGTTGACACGCCCGCTGAGTCACCATTTCAACGTATCTTTTCCATGATACACACAGAGTTTAATGAATAGAATCTCAAAATGAATGGCGTCATGAGAAGTCAGGCAAAGAGCCTGGCTCGACTGAAAGTCTATGAACTTGTTGAGCCCTGTGCCTGGTCCTTCATGTTCTTGATCCTTTCACTAATGACGAGAACCCTATCAAAACACAGGAAATGTCCAATGTCACCCAGCTAGAATGTGGTCATCTGGGTCCCAGCTCCAAAACAACCTCTAGCTCCCAGCCATTCACCCAGTTCAACATGACCAAGTCCTTTCCTGGAGATGCCCAGCCCTTCCGGCCTTTTTCTTCTCTGGAGCCAATTTTAAAGTGTTATACTAACAACTTGGGATTTTTTTCACAGTCTTTAAAATCATTACCCCTTTGCATATAAAAATTACTTTTTCATTAAAATTGCCAGCAAGTGTCTCTGTCCTTATCACTTTTCCTCAGGATAGTCCCTTCTTCCCATTCAACAAGGTCTTCTCAACTCTCAGTGCACACGTGCTATCTGTGGAGTGTTTCTGTGAACACCCAGTTGCTAAGATATGTCACTGGGGCAGTCACATCTCAGAGGACTCCCCAGAGCAATCTGCCCAGGACAGCAAATCAGGGACCTCATGTTCAGCAACAAGGGACAAGCAAGGTGACTGCAGAGTGTGGGGTGGCAGTTGGACAGTTGAGTTACAGGACACTCAGTGCCATCGTGAAACCCACTGACCATAGGACCCCCAGGCATCAGGTTCCTATTATGAGTTTCTGAGATAGTAGGGGAATTGCTGAGTGCCAGTAAAGCATACTACCAGGTTGGGTGTCTGATGGTTAATTTTGGTTGTCAGCTGGGCTGGATTGAGGGATGCCTAGAGGATTGGTAAAACATATTTTTGGGTGTGTCTGTGAAGGTGTTTCCAGCGAAGATTGGCATGAAGGTCAGAAAACTGAGTGGGGAAGACCAACCCTGAATGTGTCTAGCACCATCCCCTAGGCTGGGAGCCTGACGGAACAGAGGAGCAGCAGGAGGGGAAACTCTTTCTCTTACTGGCCCTCACCCTGCCTGAGCTGGTGCATTTTTTTCTGTTGCTGTTGCCTGTGGACATCAGATTCTAGATGCTTCAGCCTTTGAATGTGGACTTAAACCAGCAAGGAGCTTTTGGGCCTTTGACCTGGAGCTGAGCTGTAGTATCGTTGGTCCCTCTTGTTCTGAGGCTCCGGCTTCTTGGATGGAACAGCTTCTAGTTTCCTTGGTTGTCCAGCCTATGGATGGTCATTGTGGGATTTTTTTCAGTGTCTATGAGCATGAAAATCAATCTCATGAATCCCCTCTTACAGTTCTCTCTATATATTCCATTGGTTCTGTTCCTCTGGAGAACCTAAAACATAGTATTCATTCAGAGTCTATGCTTCCCAGAAAGGGTGCCTCTAAAGTCGTTCATCCTTTGGTGTGCCAGCTCAGTACCTGGAAATGAGATCGAAGTCTTTTCCCCTTCTCAAGACATACAAAGTTGTTCTGACAGGAGGATTGCAGTTTGGAGGACAGCCTCAGAAAGCAATGGGACTCTCATCAACCTAGTGAGCCTCTGTTTCAAAATAAAAACAAAATAGGGCTGGAGGTAGAATAAAATAGCTCAGAGGTACAATGTCCCTTGATTCAATCCCCAGTACCACAAAAAAAAACGTTGTTCTGACAGGCGTGGTGGCACACGCTTGTAATCCCAGTACTTGGGAGGTGGAGACAGGAGGCTCCAGGTTCGCAGCCAGCCTCAGCTACTTAACGAGGCCCTCCGTAACTTAGTGAGACCCTGTTTCAAAATAAAGAATAAAAAATAGGGCTGGGGGTATAGCTCAGAGGTAGAATGCTCCTGGGTTCAATCCCCAGTACTGCAAAAAAAAAAGTTGTTCTGAGACTTATGCACAGACACCTGGCTCTCACATGGTAGACAAGGCAGCCATGTTGGAGGTAGGACTTTGTTGTTGGGAGGAGTCCCTGGTAGTGTGGCCGAGGACAGTGTTTTCCCGGGCAGGCTTCTGTAGCTTCCTCTCCTTTCTCCAAGGCAGCGATGGGCTAACAAAAGCTCTCACCCTGTCTCTTTACCCCCTGTCATGATGCTCAGAAATCCTCCTTGTAGAGTCATGACCTCTGAGACCTCTAGAACTGCAAGCCCCCAAGTAAATCCTTCTTCCTCTGAGTTTTGCATGTCAGGTGTTTGGGTCATAGTGGTGACAGTGTTGACTGTAACGGAGGCCTCTGTGTCAGTGCTGGCTGTCTACTGAAGGCTGCTCTGCTGTCCATGTAAAACCACCTACCTCCCTCGCCTGTAGTCTCCTTCCCTCCATTCCTTCCTATGCTTTGACTTCTAGACCCAGATTTACAGGCTCACAGGTTAGCTCAGGCTACATCTGTAGGTCAGCTCATTTGGGACCTTTGATCACATGATAAAATTTCTTTTGCATATACAAATGCTATTCAACTTATGATGAGGTGACATCCTGATAAGCCTGTCATTAAATTGAAAATATTCCAAATAAAAATGCATTTAATCTACCTAACAAACCCATCCTAAAGTAAAAAAAAAAAAAAAACCAAGTCCAGCTACCTAAGGCAGTCGTGCCTTGACGGATGGGTGCTTCCTGATAAAGCCTTCATAAAGGTGAAAAATCTTAGAGGAAATCCTGGGGGACCGTCACACATTGGAGCTTCATGTAACACAATCATGGATATGAGAAGACAGCAAGGTCACAGCTCCTCTGCCATTTAAAATGGAGAAGACCATGGGAGTGATAGTCTTTGAAGGTCATCTCTGAATTCTGCCTACCACAACCAGCATAGAAAATACCTTCTGCTCTTTTATTTTAAAAACTAATAATTTGCAGGGGATTATACTGGCCATACCATCTAGGCCCAAGCTCAACTCTGGTAAAAGTTAAAGCTAAATTCTTAGAAAAACAAAATGCACCAATGTGCTGGGCATGGTGGCACACACCTGTAATCCCAGTACTTAGGAGGCTGAAACGGGAGGATCACAGGTTTGGGGCCAGCTTCAGCAATTTAGCAAGGCCCTCCGCAACTTAATGAGACCCTGTTTCAAAATTAAAAAAAAAAAAATAGGGCTGAGGGTGTAGCTCAAAGGTGGAATGTCCCTGGGTTCAATCCCCAGTATCAACAACAACAAAATTGAACTGAGATCAAAATGTTAACCACCTGAAATATTTTGAATAAGAAATTAAATTGTGGTATAAAGGAAGGCCCATGGCCCTATTGTGTAGATTGCCCATGACCCTAGCAGATTCTGTGAGATTATATTGGCATTATATGTATGGGTGAGAAATGAACAAGTCACATGTACTTCTCTGAATGTGAACACTGCACCATAGAAACTGATCTGTCAGGCCCAATTTTAAAGACTGATTCTTCTTATTTAGCTACCGTATAAAATTTAGGGGCAAAGCTGAAAAGATAAATATCAGTGCCATACTGTCCAGGGTTTGCTGTCACCAACCTGTGCTAGAAGAAGTGCTATGTTTTGAATGACCATGTCTCCTCCAAAATTCACATTGAAATTTAATTTCCAAGGCAACAGCATGAAGAAATGGGGCCTCCGGGAGGTGATTAAGTCATCCTCTGAATGGGACGAGCAACTTTAACCAAAGGGCTAGAGATTGAAGAAAGCCTTCTCTTGCCCTTGTACCCCTTCCGCGATGTGAGGACACAGCATTCGTTCTTCCCTTCCAAAGGATGTAGCAACGAAGTGTCATCGTGAAGCAGAGTAGCTCTCACCAGACACTAAACCTACCAAGGCTTTTTGATCTCAGGCTCGCCAGCCTCCAGAACTGTGAGCAATACATTTCTCTTGTTTATAAACTATCCAGTCTCAGGTATTTTGTTATAGCAGTACAAATGGCCTAAACAAGTAACATCAGGGCTCCAGAACTTAGATAGAGGAGCCGAAGCTCCAATGGAGTGATGGAGGGGGTTTAAAGGAAGGAGGAGAGGGGATAGAGATGTAAAGAATGTAACAGTTGAAAGAATGCTATATACCTGTATTAAATGACCACAGCCAATCTCAAATAGTGTATGGGGAAGAGGAGGGAGGGGGTGAGATCCAGAAGGAAATGCTCCAAGAGTTGTGCACACGTGCATTCCTGCCACTCTATATCTCAAGAATTGTGCGCACGTGCATTCCTGCCACTCTATATCTCAAGACGATGTATAATTACAAGGCATCAATAAAAGTATGAAAAATGGAAAGAGAAACAACCAAATGGAAGATGGAAGTTCCAAAGAGAGAACACAAGAACCACAGCAGTTCCTCCCCCTTTCCCAGACCCATCCAAAGGATGAGACGGATCCTTTAGCTCCATGATGAGAATTGGGAAGAGTGGCCTTCAGCACACTGCGTCTCTCAACTGTGACTTCGCTGGGAAACCCTCCCTCTTAGAAGCAGTGGTTTACTGAGGAACCTCTGCATATCGACCTACTGCTCCCAGTGTGGGGAATATCTGGACTCTGCCACACAGACCGTTTTGCATTAGCGATATCTCCATCTCCTTCAACAGCTTAATATTCTATCTCAGCAATTCACCTGCCTGCTGCTGCCAAGGTTAACTGCCTCATCTACTTTCCATTTGAACCAGATCTCAAACTACAGTTAAATCAAATACAGCTGACCAAATCTATGGGAAAATTCTTTTTTTATCCAGAGAAATTGGTGCTTATGCAATCTTTATGCAATTTCACCCTTTTACCTACCTTTATGAAGTAATTTTATCTTGAACTATGTGACATACATAGTTTTGAGATCACTATTAGATGTAGTGCTTTTACAAAGCTTTCTTCGCACCACATAATGGGCATTATTTCCTATGCGTAAGGACTAAAATGCTCCAGAGGCTGTGGTCACACAACACTACAGATCATATGGAAAGGGCTTTCTAATTTTTTTAGACTTGGATTAGGATGCAAATCCAACCCGGAAATTGAACCATCAGTAAGCATCTTTGTTTATCTGATTACTGCTCAAAACCGTCTGCACTTAATTGTAAGACAGCAAATCCTTTAACAATCGGCTAGGATTAAGGGACCAAGCCTCTTAGGAATGGTTTCTATGGATAGAATTTAAAAATAAAAGGAGTACAGGCGCATATCACATTTCTTCCTAGATTTTAGAAAGCTACCAACTGTTTTTGTTTACATATTGGAGGGTGCTGTTAGTGAAGTCCTGAAAGCTTTCCTGTCTCACAAAGGGCGTGTGCACCTAAGACCATCTTCTCCCATCTGAGAATTTCCAGTGACTTCCAGAAACCAACATAAGAAGGGCTGATCCTCATTTTTTTTTTTTTTACGGTACCGGGAATTGAACCCAGGGGCGTTCTACCTCCGCGCTACACCCCCGGCCCTATTTTTTTTAATACTTTATTTTTGAAACCGGGTCTCATGAAGTTGCAGAGGGCCTCACTAGGTAGAGAG